>JAKLLW010000930.1:0-21347 GCA_022814695.1 Neocatenulostroma microsporum | reverse complement strand
GCGCTGCTCGCTACAAGGGATAGAGAGGATACAGGCCTAGCAAGACCGCTAGACCACGAGAAAGTCGACGGCGAAGCCTTCTTCATCACAAACGACAGCCCAGTTTACTTCTTCGACTTTGCAAGGATGTGTTGGGCAGCTGCCGGAGACCAGACGCAACCGAGCCAAGTCTGGAGCTTCGGTAAGGAGCTCGGGCTGACGATTGCTACCATCATGGAATACGTGTACTGGATCTTCCAGCTCGGGAAACCGAACCTTACAAGACAGCAAGTGAAGTACACGTGCATGACGAGATACTACTCCATCGACAAGGCGAAGCGAAGACTAGGCTACCGTCCGGTCGTGAAGCTTGAGGATGGAATACGGAGGGGTGTCAAGGATGCACTGTTTAGAGGTGTGGTGGTAGGACAGCCGCCGGAGCTTAAGGGCAAGAAGTATGAATGAGTCTGTATGGAAGCTGTATATCTTTGTACAGGCGGTGAGATCTCTGCGCGAGCATGGCGTTCATAGGCTGATGTATTGGGCCACGGCCCTCAGAGCGGTGGGCTTTGGTCTCGAACTCTCGCTCTCTCTATTCTCCCTGCATTTCAGCGACTCATGCCCACCACGTGCCATCCTCGCAAATCCACTGTCAACCAATCGATGCCTGGAGACACGCCTGTCATCGTCCTCCTCCATGATGTACTGAGTTCACTCTCTGGAGACTATGTGCTAATGTATATGTAGGTACAAGTCTAGGTCCCGGAAAGGTAAGCAGCTCAGAGATAGTAGTGAATGCGAGCTAAGGCGGTGTACTCGCCTACTGCAGCGGCTCTACCTACATCAGAAGGATGAGCTGTATTCCTTCACTATCGACTATTGCCTGGTCCTCCGACAAGGACGGGCGTCAGCGGACACTCTGTTATTTGCGGAAGGTTGGAATCAGGAAGTGCCTTTGACCATGAACGCGACAAGCCACGACGGCGTTCCATCCACGATCGCTTGCAACGCTCCCTGCAGCGGTCATGATGTCAGAAAGCTCTTCTGTTGAAGCCGCTATCAAGCGACATTGTGGACATGGGTTATGCAGCACTATCATTGGCCGGTAGGCGGTGAGCCGCAGGCTGGCTAATTAAATCGCTTGTCCCCATCTTGCACCTCGACAGCTACCAGCAACATCGCTGCGAGGATTTCCTCCATTCCATATCTACCATCCCGCCGGCTGTGGCGATGTCTGTATACGACGAAGCTTCGACTACGTCAGCTTCCTCGAGTGAGCATCGGCTAGCCGTCGCTGCCAAGCTCTACACTACGATTAAGACATGGCAGACTCGCGTCCTCAAATTGCACCCTGGAAACGAGGACGACCCTCTATGTGCCGATCTGCTTGTGGCTGGTCTTGCACATGGAGATGGTTTGGTGATTGGCATGGACCAAGAGCTCATCAGCTACGAAGCTATATCCTACTCCTGGGGTGCAATGTCATACACAGAGGATGCATGCATCAACGGCCTCCAATACCATACGACGCCTGCTCTTGCAGGGGCATTGCGGCGCTTCCGATATACTGATCGGCCTCGCTATCTCTGGGCAGATGCACTGTGTATTAATCAGGTCGACAACGAAGAGAAGGGTGTGCAAGTACGGAATATGTTCACGATCTACCGGAAAGCGGCCCGAGTGCTTGTTTGGCTGGGGCCAGAATCTCAGGATACAGCCTTAGCACTCAGTGTACTCGAAGAACTCCGTGGCAACACTCGTTTCGAAGGTCCGGATTCAGAATCCGGATCGACGTTCCACGACACTGAAGTCACGACAGCCATCCACGATGAGGTAGCCGAAGGCCGCGAGTGGCCACTGGCTAAATACCCGGACATGTACAAGGACGTTGTGGCAGGTCTGGTGGATCTTTGCAGCAGACCATGGGCACGACGTGTTTGGTGCGTCTTTGGACTCTCATATGACCAAGCTACCGACTAACACTATGATGTATCAAGGATTCAGCAGGAAGTCTACGCCTCCAAATCAATTGCTATACACTGCGGACGCCAGGAACTGAACCTTCGCAGGTACCAGGAAGCGGCGGACCTTTTAGAGCGAGAAGAATGCATAGATCGAGGATCCTATGACACTCCGCAGTCGCTGGCGATCGCAAGATCTACTGACACGATTCTGGACCTGGGGCCTGCTAGCGAGAAACAACTGTTCGAGTTACAGTTGGCTCGGCTCAAAACCTCATCGTATGGACGAGACGGTTTTGAGTATGTTCTAGAAAGGAGTGGCAACCTCGATGCTACCGATGCCAGGGATTACATATACGGCTTATTGAACATGACAGCATGTGTCCTGACGACGCCAGGAGCTGTGATCGAGAGCCAGGAGAGCGGAGTGGTGCCCCTGGGTCTTCAGATCGACTACAACAAGACGTCCGTTGAGGTCTTCCAGGATGCGACTAGATACATCCTCAACAGAGATCACAACATCGGTGTACTACGTGGTCATCTGCCTGAGAAGGCTAACAGGCTAGGATTACAGCTACCATCTTGGGTCATCGACTGGTCTTCCATCAGCAGACGTAAAGATCGCTGGGACAGCTGGGAACCTATCTATGGCGAAGGACTGGAGCTGCAACATCCTAACGACGACGGCACCATTCGCTTTGCTGGGCAACGAATGGGTACCGTGCTGAGTATAGACGGCTCCATGTTGTTTACCGAGTCGAACGTCGCTCTAGTCAGTCATAGGTACCTGGAGGCTAAGACTATGACCCAAGAGCTGGATAGATTGAGGGCGACCGCAATGGCTTCCTCGGAGAACATCTTAACTTTTGATGAGTGTCCCAGAGGGACCATACTATTCAGCCCTGGCGGGTTCAATCCACCAAGGCGATCTGGCTTTGGTGCTGATGATGAAACGGACAAGAACTATAGAAGCATGACTCAAGACGGGGTCGGCAGAAGACATGTTGAGATCTACGAATCGCCCACTGACCCGTGGCTCGGCCGTGACCTCCGCGTGCTTCTGGAGCGCGCGCAGCGAGGAGATATTCTGGTCATGATAGTGGGGACATGTGGAGACATGGTCTGCTTGAGGCCTTGCACTGAGGATAGATACTCGCTTGTATGCGTTTGCGCTTCAATGAACGGAGTGAGCATACTCTTAGCCGAAAGCTGGTGGTGGAAGTCGCCTTATGGGTTCAATGGCATGTCTCTACATGAGCACGTGCTCAGTGAGATTGCGTCTGGCGCTGGCTCTCGGCAGTACGTGGTTTGTTAACAGCAGTCGGACAACTCGTGAGCACATATCACTCAAGTACAAGACACAGCTACGAGGGGCTGCCTCGTCCATCTACTGCAATGCGTACCAGCTATTATCACCCTCAGCGACTACAGGTAGACCGAGACCGATGGCTGCAGGTTTGGTATGCGTCTCTACCTGACTTGAGATTTGCTGCTCCGCCGAGCTGACAATCGGCCAGTGGGTATGAGGTAGGTGTTGCAAGTGCCCAAAGAAGCCAAGGTGTCTGTTGTACTCGGAATCTTGGCTGCAGAGTCGGAGTGGGCGACGTGAGACCATGGCGGTAGGCTGATGCCGATAGCTGACGGGTACCTCAATGTGGCGTGGTTCCGGGACGAGTGCCGTATTACGGCTACTTGCTTGGCGATAGGTGGGCGTCGATGCGCTGATGATGGCTTTCGACGAGATGGTTGTTGTAGTCGGAGTTGCTCTGCAGTAGATTGCCAAGCGTTCCTCTTCACTTCAGCTATGTACCTGGTCGCTCGTATAGACGATCGACAGTAGCTCAAAGGGCTGGAACTGGCGGCTGAGGATAAAGCGTGGAGACCGAGAGCATAGCATGGATGGCGATACTGTAAGCCCGCTTCTGTGTAGTCACACTTGTGCCGTCCACTGGAGCTGACATTTCTGCAGTCGCGTGGTGACTGGTGACGGGTTTGCAGCCTTGTCGGCGCCGCATACTGTATCTGGCTGGGACGGTGGCGTTTTCGGAGCTTGAAGGCGGTGCACACCTCAATCTTTTGCAAAACATGCGCTGCAAATTGGTGCTTCTTGGTACGGAGGTTTTGCAGTTATGGAGATGCACACATGTACCTGGTTCGAAAAGGGCCTCCTGCCAACGCCATCGCTAAGTTCTCAAAGGCGCAGGTCACGCTCGCTCACGTCGCCGGTGCTTCGCTCTCGCGCTCCGCCATAATGGCATCGCCGGGCTCCGTACCAGAGTCTGATGATCCCTTCACCGTCTCACTCAGCTCTGAAACGTCCGCCTGCGCGACTGCACTCACTTCGTCCACCCTAGGCCGCCAGTCCCGTATCCTCTGCACCGGCCCACCCTCCACAAGCACCTCCTTCTCCTCAGCAGCTTGCCTCCCCAAAACCGTCCCCTGTAGTCTCCCATCGTCCCCACCCTTCCCATACTTCTTCTTAAGCACCGTCAAGAAATCCTCCGCTTGCACGACCCCACCTCCCACTCCAACCGTAGGCATCCCAATCCCACCCACATTCGTAGCATCAGGAACCATACCCGCTACCCTCCTAATCTCCGCATGCTGCGCTGAATCAAACCACCGCCGAAATTCCGTAATGTCTTTGACATCCTCTTCCGCCCTCTTCCGTTTCTCAGCCCGCACTCTCGCCTCACCACCCCTCTTCACTCCCTCCTTATCCCTCCTTACATCTTCCCTCAATTCCTCTAAAGGACGGCGCATAAGTTCTTTCCAGCCCTCAGCTTCTGCGCCGTCTTCTGGGAGTAGGACGCCGCATTCCTCCATCGCTAGGCGGACGTCTGTAATCGTCGGAATGGATTCATTGTGCGTGACATAAGCATGCTGTGCTGTCGTAGTCGCCAAGAGTAAGAGGTAGCGCTCGGCGAGATTTGTGAGGGTATCGAGGACAGAGGGTTTGGTGCTGTGGAAACCGGCTGCTCGTAAGGTGTGGATGATGCTAGGGCGGAGGAGGGCGCGGTGGAGGTCGTTCGTTTGCGACATGGTGCGCTTCTTCGTGCAATGGTTATGGTGTTATCGTGGAATCATTGCTGTGTGAGTCTGGCGATTGTATGAGCGAAATCGTGCTATTGTACACGAGTTGCAAATACTGGTTGGCGCAAACTGAAAGCAGCCGGAAGTGAAGTCGCAAATCTAAGCTTCAGAAGCGGCGCCAAGACCTTCACATGCACGAGTCAGTGGTAAGCACATGTCAAGTGAAGACTGAACATGATGAGGTGATTGCTTTGATAGCTATGTTACAAGACCTCTCCATGGGTATCAGGTTCTGCCCTCCGTATCATACATATCACTCTAGCGCCCAGCGTCCACTCCGAGACGCCGCGCTAACCACATCAAACACCACAAGGTTCACGACCTCCTCCGCCTTTCCGCCGCTGCTTTGATCATGGCAGCCACCTCAAAATTCCCTTTCTCCTCCGCGACCTCCACTGGCGTCTGGTACGCCTCATTCTTCCTACTCGCATCCGCACCCCATCTAAGCAAGCACTCCGTAGTCGCCACATGCCCAGCCGCAGCCGCACAATGCAGAGGTGTGCTCCCCTCAGCCTGGCAGTGATTCACATCCGCACCCGCTTGCAGTAGAAGCTCCATGATCTCCGGCCTATCAGGCCAGACAGCCCACTGCACGGCGGAAACGCCAATGAACGACGTCTGGTTGAGGTCTGGCTTATAGCTGAGTACAAGCTTGACGAGATTCGGAGACCCGTACTTAACAGCGCTCATGAGCGGAGTGGTCTTGTAAGCATTCTGGCTACTGACTTCCGCGCCCACACTCAGGAGGTAAGACGTCATAGCCAGGTCATCGGCACGGACTGCTTGGCCCAAGGGAGAAGTGGAAGACTGGTTGACATCTGGGTTCAGCTCCGCTCCGTGCGAGAGGAGAAGCTTGACGGCGTCAACTTGACCGTGACTTGCTGCTCCGGCTAGTGGCGAGAGGCGGCCGGACTTGGCAGGCTTAAAGAGTTCGTAGAGACCTTCTACCAGCACGCTTGAGTTGATAGGTGCGCCGAGGCTTAGAAGAAGCTTGATGCGGTCCAGGTCGCCAGAGAGAGAAGCAGCGTATAGCTTCTCACCGAGCTTCCTCTTCTCCTTCGCCGTCAACGGCGCCATGATCGGCGACGTAAGCGCGGAGTCCACCCTGGGCGAACCAGGTGGGGAGAGCGTGCTAGCTCTCGACCGTGCTGTAGGCGAAGGCGGCGGGCTCCATGAAGCAGTCGCATCCTGGAAGAGTGGCACAGATGCCGGCAACTCGACGGGTGATTGCGGTAATTGCTGGACAGGTGACCGCGGTACTGCCGTCTGTGGCTCCGTCGGCGGCACGTAGTCGTCTTGTGAGATTGATCGACCGGGTGCGCTGTTCCACGGTATGCTACCTGCGTAGATGCCACCTCTGCGTAACGTTAGACTTCTGTCACGGAAAGACACATGCTTGTGTTACGGGCGAGGAGGGCATAGACATACCGTTCTTGGATGCGGTCATTGAACTCGAACCACCCTCTCATCGTATCGTAGCCGTTTCTGCGACTCATCCTGCGTCTTGTTCTGAGAGGTTGTGGCCAGGCCGTATGCTGCTGATAATACGCGACACAAGCCATTGATGACCGGGATACGTCTGTTATCTGTATTTCGTGGCTTTGCGTGATCTTTGCACGTGTTCTGTTGCAAGGCGATAAGGTGGAGTCCAAATCCGGGTAAGAAGGCAGATAGCTCTTCAGCTCAGGGGAAGTAGACTCAAGGCTGAACTTCGAAACAAGTGAAGTTGACCAGTGATGAGTGAGAAGACTGAGATGTTGTAGAGTGAGAAGGAAGGTGGCAATATATCTTTCAGACAAATGAGAGCTCTGGGTGGAGGTATGTAGTAGACCGCAAGATGAGCAAGAGAGACAGAGACATGCATGCAGACTTACTCACTCATCGCCAGCACTGTACGAGAAGAGCCATGGCGGCAAGGGTCGGTAGACTGCTATCAGTTCCGGCAGGGCCATCAGCCACCACTCGCGCAGGTACAGAGTGGAGATGACAATTTGCTGTCGGAGTGAAGAGGTGATTGTAAGCCGCCTTTTCGCAGTGCAGAGGTGCTGACTTTTGCAGCTGGAAGGGCGGTCGTGTCGGTGTGAAGGAATGGCGCTACTGCGGGATGCCTGCAGCCCTGTGAGGTTGCATCAACGTGAAGCTTTGGAGCTTGGGAAGTTGCGGGTTTCGGCGACTGATTGGTGATTGTCAGGAGACGAGTCGGCGGAAGATATGGCGATGCAACGGTGGTAGTTTGAGCGTGTACTGACACAGGCAAGGCGGTGATTTGAGTTTGGGAGGAGTTCTGCGCGCGCTTGTGACAGTGCTGGTTGTCAGCGGATGGTTGCCGAATCGCGTCGACTCCAAGGCAAAGGTCTTGAGCTGGACTTCGCGCGAACATCTTCCTCGATGAACTTCAACGTGGTGTGATCTGGTAGGGATTGTATTGATCTCTCATGGTCATGAAGAAAGCCATGCTGCTGACACGCGCCAGGATACACGGGCTCTGAATCTCTGCTTGGGGGATCAAGATCGCTATCGAAAAGTGAATGAGGATTTTTGGCAGTGACTCTAGCAAACGCGGCGGTGCAGCCTTACCGCATGCACGTCACGCTCAGGCTCCACTCGACACTGCAGCGGTTCACTTGCTAAGCCTTCCTCAACTGCTCGACACCGCTAGCGACGTGCACCACCATACATCATCCGATGCCGTAGCTCTCTCGCCCTTGACCGATCGGAGCAGGTGTAGCAGGTGGCACGACCCACATCATCACTACCACCTCATTACCGCTGCTGGCCAGCATGGCTCCCATCACCCTCAAACTGAAGACTGGCGGGGGACAGTCGCAGCAGAACGGAGGGACACCGCAGTCTGCTGCTCCGGCCGCTACACCTGTCGCAGCATCTCCCGCCCCTAGTACGGCAAGCACTGGTGGCCCTAGACTGAAGCTCAACGCCTCGAAGCCTCCTGTACCAAGCGGAGAACAAGCGGCAGCGAAGAAGGCGCCAGCACCGCGGAAGCCTACGACGAAGAAGAGAGGGCCTACCGATGAAATAGCACCAGCGGCGAAACGTATCGTTAGTGATGCGCAAGCAGTACGGAAGCCGTCGTTGAAGTTGAAGCCTACTGCTGGACCGTATGCAAATGCCGGGTATGCATCCACGACCCCGCTCACAGCAGGAGGTGTGAACAAGATCAAGCTCGCGCCACCGAGGAAGCAATCTACGGCGAGGATCAAGGCACTCACTACACACAATGTACGCCGTGAGATACCGAAGCGCGAGACGGGAGTTGGGTACGACAGCGAAGACAGTGAGCGGGAAGAGGACCCAGCCGTCCAGCAAGGCCTGATTCTTCGCATGCAACCTGGCCCAGACGCCGATCTCCTGCACAAAGCTATCGCAAACGGCAAGATCGGCCAGAAGCCAGAGGATGAAGGCGTGGACGCCAGCATCAAGTTCGTCACACCCGATCTCCGGCGAGCGCGTGTCCGAGTCAAAGACCACTTCTACGCCGCAGCGCTGGTCGACCTACCCTGCATCGTCGAGTCAATGAAGAGCTGGGACAAGAAAGGGTGGTGGAAGGTCTCAGACGTCTGCCAGATGCTACTCGTACTCGGCCAGGTCAAGAATGAATCGGAGATTAGAGATTATCCGCTTCCGCGCGAGGTGAACAAGGAGAACTACCAGTACGCTCACGGCTTGACTCCGCCTATGCACTATGTGCGGAAGAGGAGGTTCCGGAAGCGTGTTAGCCACAGGCAGCTCGAGAACGTAGAAGAGGAGGTCGAGAGGCTGTTGAGGGAGGATGCGGAGTGGGAGAAGCAGCATGGAAAGATCACACATCAAGAGTACAGTCAGGCGGAGTGGGAGAGGTTACAGCATGCTCCGCCGGAGGAAGAGTATGATGAAGAAATGGACGCTGATGGTGAGCCGGTGGAGAGCACAGAGCAGTACTATGATCAACAGTATGCCGAGACACCTGAGCAGATCATGGATGACGGTGTCGATCTGGAAGACGAGCTGGCGAACGCCATGGCGATGGATGAAGAGCAGCTGCCATTGGCCAGCAACATCGTCACAGACTCACCCAACCCTCCTCTCGCATCGCAAGCAGCCTCTTACGCCGCAGTCGAGACCGCCATGGCCGAAGCTTCTGAATCCGCAGCACCTACACCAGCAGAGACACCCATTGGCCCTGGAGCGATGACTGAAGCCGAGCAGTCCTCGGATGAAGACGAGTCGGAATCAGACTACGAATCCGACGAGCCAGATGTCATTGACGAAGACGCTCAAGCCAAAGCCGCGGAGAGACAGCAACAGCTGGAAGAGGTGGCGGATCTGGAGGAGCAGATTGCGGCTGTGCGGGCGAAGGCGAATGCTATGGGAAACCAACTGCTGAAGAAGCGGGAATTGGATAAGTTAGGCAAATTGGAGGGTGATCTGAGGGTGAAGAGGAATGCTTTTGGGCTGGATGCGGATGGAGAGGAGTAGAGGAGGCGTAGGCTAAAAGCATTGTTCCTTGGCTGCCAGTTGCTAGCAGATACGACGCTCTACATTCGCGACAGAAAGGGTATCACTGCTCTGCAAGAAATGCACATGCTTCTCTGGCCATTCAAGAGCGATTGAGCCTCTGCAGCCCTCCTACAGCAGCGATTACGTAGCTCATGGCGACAACGACACTAGGTACGAATGCAGATGCAGGAGATGGTCAATGCCTCTCAACGAGGTCTTGTGTCACGAGATCGCCGTTGCTACATAAGGTCAATATCCCACCGACAATGTCCCACCGACAATCGATCGTCATGAATACCCACGCCATCAAACGCCATGTATCGCCAAGAAAGTAACCGTAACACCACATTGAAGCCAAGACGCTCATTCCGAATCACGCCACACATTCAGGTACCCGTCAGCCATTGGTATCAGGCCACCGCCAAGGTCTTAGGTCGCACACACCGAGCCGTGTTATCGCTTCTCTCTCTGGGCAGTAGCAACCTTTCGCGAGCATCAGCTGTCCCAAGATCATGTCAGTGAAACAACACATGTAAGGCTCAAACATCGCCTTGGCATCCTGCTCCTCCACCTCCATTGTTCGGTACAGGCTGGCCGCTCACCATCTTGGTGATGCTGCGGGAACACCACCAGCATAGAGCGATGACGGTCAGCGCGACAAGGACGATGATGATGGCAATGGTGGCGTTGCCTGGCATGTTTTCTAGCTGTCGACCTGTCGTTCACGGTGGTCGTTGGGGCTGTGAGTGATTCTGGCTCAGTTGGGTATTTAATGCATGTGGAGGAGACACGAGAACAAGGACAGTACGCTCAAGGAGTGTATGTCATTGCCATTGACGATTGTTTGCCAGCTACCTGCAGCCAGCGCACTCTATCCTGAGCGCCGGTGCTATCGTTGCCCGCGCCTTCACTGTCGATGTTTGCTATTGCATACTGCCATCCAACGCCTCAAACTCATGACCCGGGTATCACATCATGCGCCATTCCCTATGCAAGAACAACGACAACAGCATCGACATCGTTCCCTCATGCGCCCTCCAGCCTGCGGAGGCCGCCCATAATCATGTATCGTATATCAGCTCGCTCATCAAATGGCCCACTATCTTCCCAACGCTGCTTCATGCGCAGTGTTTAGACGCGCAAGCACTCCATCGGCAACATCGGCGCCTGATCATGCTGCACTTCATACGCAGTTTCGCGGACGATGACCATATCATCAGCACCAGAGCTCTCGCTACTCGCACTACTGTTCTCCCGCCACGCCGGATGATCACCGTACGGGTCTGCGGACACCCGCGTGAAGGTCTTGAGCTCGGTCTCGGGCCGCAGTCTCAGTACACCGGGATAGTTGTCCTCGATTGTCTCGGCTGTCGGCGTCAGAGGCGAGACCAGAACTTCAACGTCACCTTTCCGTGGATCTGGTGCTATGGAGCCCATGCGACTTGCGCTTGCTCCGGTATCGAGAGGAGAGGCGAGTTTGCTCTCCTCTGTCTTGCTTGACTGGCCTGAGTTGCTTGTGACGTTCGACATGCCGTACGAGCCATCGCCTTTACCGCGCGTGAAGCCTAGGCCGAAGCAAGAATTGAAGCTCTCAGTAAAGGTCTTCAGCGCTGAGAGAGTGCTCGCTGCTAGCGCAAAAGCGAGCTCCACGTCTAGCCAGATGACCACGAGTGCGCTTTCCAGCCCTGGATCCGTTTGCGGTAAGCGGAGTTGCATGGTGTAGTAGTTGCGGGCGATGGAGAAGCCCAGTACTGGTAGCCGGAGATAGAAAGCGATCAGTATCATCGCCTTTTTGCGCAGCGGCATCTGCAGGCCCCAGACTAGGTGCACTGGGAGAGCTAGTAATAGGATCTCCGTGAGGATGTCGAGCGCCGTGATAACTTGCCATCGCATGTTCTGCACATCTCCGTCAGCGCCTAGCGATCTCTCGCTCCAATGAGGAGGCACTTACTTGGCTGGGACAGGACGTCCGGTTGGCGTAGAATGCCCAGTAATAGCCGGAGTCAGTTGGGCAGCCGACGGTGGTGATCAAGACGGAGATGACTCCGACCACCCCAGTGATCACATTGCAGGTCACGAACAGTCTGATTTGCCACGGCGTCTTCGTTATGCGGCTGAGGAATGACAGCATGGCGCATTTCGATAGGTAGAGAGCGGCGATGAAGGTGACAATGCCGGCTATGGATGCCTATGGGAGATCAGCCAAGGCTTGTAGGCGCCTTCCCGCTGTTTCTTACCTCATTCAGATACGGTATTGAGCCCTTCTGCTCTATGCTTGACCATGGATCACCCAGTCCTTGAGATAGTGCGGCATAGTTTGCAGCGGTATTGCACAGCGTGACTATCGTTGAGATAGCGATGACCAAGTCATCTGTGCCAAAAGAGCCTTTCCGGATCCATACGCGGACGCCGGCGATGAGGAGGCTGTATATGAAGCAGAGAGTGACTGTGAGTATGGCGGCGTTCTGGTAGCCTTGCCGCTGAGGCATCGTAAAGATGCTGACGATGTGAATCGGTTCAGAGGCGCTGGGATGCAGCTATTGTACAGCTGCGGTATTGTCGCGGGAAAGCCGATGCGGATGCGGTCGTGTGAATGTGCAGCGACTTGCAAACTTCCGGAGTCACAGGGCTCAATGGTCTGACCAAGTTCGGTGCCGGCTGTAACCGTTGGACGATTCGGGAAAGTGCCCTTACAGGTCGAGCGATGAGCGTGAAGTGAGGTTGAGCAGCTCGTCCGAGGTCGCTTGCGCAGTTCATCAAAAACCCAGCACGCTTTGAAACATCGCCGACAGAGCGGATGCGAGGCAAAAGTACTGTCTTTGAGAGGAATAGGGAATAGGGACTCATGAGGATACGAAACGGTGGCCTTGTTGAAAGCTGAGCGCTTGTGCAACGCATTTGCGGAGCTCGATCCATCTTGTGTTCGGCGTAACAGTGCGACTGTTGGTTTGGACTCGACGGACAGACACCAATAGGCAAGAACATGATGATGGGAGCTTGCAACCGTACCTTGCTTCGCCGCTGCCCAAAAGTTTGCCATCGTTATTAACTCCGTCGACCGTTGGGCTTGCTGATGTTTGCGCTCTGCGAGCGGCAGTTCGGTAGAGCAAGGGAGGAACCACTATCATCAGTGGTCAGCTCGATGGTGTGACACAAGCACCTCATAAGTAACGTTGCGCAGCAGCGGCAATGCCTGAAAGTTGATGCGACCAGCGGGCAACAGCCTATGGGGCAAGTAGGAAATTTGGTGCGCCGTATTGCCGCGCTGCTGTGTTCTTCGGCGTAGGATCTCTGCAGTATCTGTACGACTGAAGCTCGTACATCCGTTTGAGGTGGCGCTTGGTGTAATGTCGTGTAACCATTACCCCTTCCCGGCAGCCCGGTTATGTACGCTACTGCAGCAAGGGACTTTTGTTTCGCGACGTTGTTTGCATACGTGCCGAGCTCCGTGCTGCAGGTGGCCGACTCTGACATGTACAGTGCCCATATAATGAGACGGGAGTGGCTGCTATGACATTGAGGGTACCTCGAGGAGGTGCGGGACACTACTTCCTGTCATCCGGTGGGTAGCCGTCAAGAAGACAAGCAAAGCCCCGTGGTAGTGCATTATCCCAAGGCGCGACACAACGCATCGACATCAGCCCTTCGCACATTTCTTTGATCGATCTAAACCTTATGTGCAGCCGCGACCGCAGCTGCCCAATGACGATTCGGCTTGGCACGGTTAATGAGGCAAGAACGTTGGAAGCTGCTTGCCTGCCACGCCCACGCGCAACTCTGTGGAACAAAGAAGCACGACACTTGGGGGGAGCAACCCTTGCACCTCCTCGCATTCTTTATGAACTGCATCTGCGCGTCAACAACCTGACAGTACCACCTTGTATGCCTCTCGCACACTCTCA
The DNA here is from genome assembly GCA_022814695.1 of Neocatenulostroma microsporum. Taxonomy (NCBI): domain Eukaryota; kingdom Fungi; phylum Ascomycota; class Dothideomycetes; order Mycosphaerellales; family Teratosphaeriaceae; genus Neocatenulostroma; species Neocatenulostroma microsporum. The sequence goes on along the minus strand of JAKLLW010000930.1, from coordinate 7,918 downwards.
CGAACCCGCAAGATGTCTTCGACCGCACTTCACGAGATGACGGAGCCAGAAGAACGCCTGTCCATTGAGGAAGTCGATGGCAAAGCTTCCGCCTACCAGAAAGGAGGCACCGCCGGCGATGATCGAGATATGCACCGGATGGGCAAGGTCCAAGAACTACGTGTAGGTTTAGCAGTCGCAAAGGCAGCATAATGGGACGCTGATGGATCGATGGCAGCGCAACTTCAAATTCGTCGGCATCGTAGGCTTCGTGACCATCCTCCAAGCGACATGGGAAAGCACGTTGATGGCGACTTACTTCGGTCTTCTCAATGGAGGTATGTTGCCTTGAACACACGGCAGAAGCCCTTCGACTGATATCCCACAGGGACTGCCGGCGTCATCTGGTGCACTATCGCAGTCTGGCTGTTGATGCTCTCCCTGATCGCATCCATGGCTGAGATGGCGTCCATGGCACCCACAGCAGGTGGTAGGTCGTCCCGAGCTTACGAAAGACAGTACTGTACTGACGACCTGAATAGGGCAATACCACTGGGTAAGCATTGTCGCCCGACTGATCTATCTCCGGCAAGGGCTCTTTAGTCTTACTAACATCGCACAGGTCAGCGAATTCGCGCCTCCATCGATGCAAAAATCGTTATCTTACATCGTCGGCTGGTGCTGCTGCCTTGGCTGGATCTCTGGGATTCCCTCCTGCGGAGTACAGCTCGCCGGCATGGTTCAGGCAATGATCACCCTCGTGAACCCGGACGCCAACGTCAACACGCTCTGGCAGACCACACTCTTGATCTTCTTCTTCGTTCTCTTGACTGTGGGCTTCAACATTTTCTTCGCACGTCACCTCCCATTAGCGGAAGGCGTCGTCCTCTTCCTCCACATCTTCGCCTTCTTCGCCTTCCTCTTGACTCTGTGGATTATGGCGGACCACGCGCCAGCGAAACAAGTGTTCACGGAGTTCCAGTGAGTGGTCATAAACTGAGAGCACGTTGAGTTCTTGCTGACTATGAGCAGTGATGGCGGGGGCTGGGGAAATATTGGCCTGTCATGCCTTGTAGGCCTCGCCACGCCTATCTGGTGCTTCATCGGCCCTGACGGTAAGGCTCTGACCGCAGCAATACAGCCAGTGAGCGATACTGACGTGCGAGATAGCCGGTGCACATATGAGTGAAGAGCTCAAAGACGCATCGCTACAGCTGCCAAGAGCTATGATGTGGGCGACATTCGGCAACGGCATCATGGGTATCGTGATGCTGGTCACATTTTGGTGCGTTCGGTGCATAAGTGAAGCCAGTGACTACGATACTGACGTACCTAAGCTTCTGCATCACGGACCTGTCGTCGGTGCTCGAAGGAAGCGATTACCCCATCGTTCCGATCCTCTACAACGCGACTCACTCATACGCCGGCACGTGCGTACTCGGCAGTGTGCTCGTAGTCCTGCTCTTCTTCTCGACTGTCACGACCGTTGCAAGCGCATCCAGGCAGACCTGGGCGTTCAGCAGAGACTGCGTGAGTTGCATTGGCCGTGATGCTAAAAGACTTCGCTAATGGATAATCCAGGGCTTGCCATTCTCGTCGTGGGTACGCTACGTCCCTCCGAATTGGGAGATACCACTGAACGCTGTAAGCCGCACCACTATTGTATACCATAGGGCGTTGCTAACCACCCTTAGCTCCTCGTGTGTCTGGGCGTGTCCTTGGTCCTCTCCGCGATCAACTTTGGCTCCGATACGGCCTTCAACGCTATCCTCAGCGTTTCCAACGCCGCACTCATTTTCTCATACATCGTCTCGATCGGCTGTGTGCGACTGAAGAGGCTGCGCGGCGAGCCACTTCTCCCTCGCAGATGGTCGCTCGGAAAGTGGGGTGGACCGGTCAACGACATCTCGCTGGCATTCCTCTTCGTCGGTTTTGTGTTCTCGTTCTTTCCCGAGGCTCCTTCAATCGGCGATGCTACCTGGGCGGCGGACTTCAACTGGTATGTGACATCTCCGTCTGTTTGGGTGCAATGCTGACCAACACTTCCTGCAGGGCGATCATTATATTCGCGGCGACGTGCATCCTTGCGCTTCTATACTACGTCTGCGGTGGACGGCGGAAGTATGTGGCTCCTGTGGCCTTGGTGAAAGAAGACTAGACTTCTGCGGTGCCCTTCGAAGCTGTGAGGCTGGACCGGCACACTTTGCGCTCGGCGGAATATTGAGCGACATGACTCCATGGGCGGCAGCAAATGTCTTCTTGCTCTTGATCTGCAAGCAATGTTCATAGATGGTAGCTCTCACGATGATGACGGGACGAGTACGAAGAGCTCGTTGAGGAACGGCAAAAGCTCGGTTAAGAGAACCACTCGTCCGCTTCTGCCCTCCCTCTCTTTCCCCATCACGATGCCTCACCTTCCCACACCTTCACCAGTATCAATCAACACGGCTGAGCTTGACCACTTAAGCTTCTCCTGGGCAGTATTGGACTCAATCGGCAGGCAGCCAATGCGCGCGGCGGAGCTTGTGCCATTGGCGGAGACACTTGGGTGCTTGAATCCTTCGCTTGTTACACGGCCCGCGGGCGTTCTCACGGCGTTGATTTCCTCTTCCTCCAGGCATACTTACGACATGTCAACCATGGAGACAAGCACGTGGGCGGCTGTCGAATGTATTAACGTGTTTGCCACGAGATGAGAAGTATGCCCACGCTCTCATCAGAAAAGTATGAATACACCAAACCGTGTCCGCGGACGCACCCAAGACTTTCCAAGCCCATGGCCAAGATGACAAGACATCAAGTCAAAGGACTTATCTATGCGTCTTCGCTAGAAGCTTTTGCATCCCTCAAACCTTCCGACACCACGTGCTGGAGTTTGAGACTGTGATTGTTTCGGTGGCACCGTGCTGCTCTACTGGAATTGTTGACGGCATCCTACGATCGTCCACAACTTCGCTCCTTATGGGAGCGATACTACACGGCCAAGCCTGCACAATCTCTGGTTCCAGCAAAGTCCCGTTGTACCTCCACCCACAGGACGGCATGGATAAGTAACCCTCCTACCTGTTGACATTGTGAGTTGCATCCATCTCTGAGTTGTCAGAACCTAGACACTTTTCTTCTCTTGCCTCGCGAGAGGTCACATCCATCATGTCCGGACTACCAGGCCTTGACTGGCTTTTCAGCATTGGTGTCATCTTTTTCCTCATCAGTCTCTGGGTATGTCTTCGTATGAACTCCTTGATACACCCTGTACTAAGCTTCCCAGGGCATTGGAGCGAACGACGTTGCAAACAGCTACGCGACATCCGTAAGCTCGAAGTCTTTGACTCTGGTCCAAGCAGGATGTCTAGCAACAATCACGGAGTTCGTAGGCGCTATCGCCCTTGGACAGCGCGTCACGAGTACTATCCGCTCTGGTGTATTCTCGATTGATCCGTTCGAGAATAGCCCTGGCGTATTGCTCATGGCAAACGTAGTTGCTGAGATCGGTATGTCATGAGAACATGGTCTTGAATGAGAGTCCGCTGATACCTTGTTCAGGCTCGGCGACATGGCTCGTCATCTGCACTCGTCTCGGGTTCCCAGTCTCCACGACGCAGTCCATCGTCGGTGCCCTTGTTGGTGTCGGCATTGCACTTGACATCAACGTCAACTGGGGCTGGAAATCAGGCTCCGTTTCCCAGATCGCAGCTTCCTGGGGCATCGCTCCTTGTATTGCTGCTGGGTTCGGAGCTATCATCATGATGAGCATCAAAGTCTTCGTTCACTGGCGCAAGGATCCGCTCCAGGCGGCTCTGTATGTCATCACGTTCTACTATGGACTGACTGCTGGCATCCTCGCTCTCTTTGGTAAGTCTTAGTGGTCGTACAACTGGGAATGCATGCTAATCATCGAATAGTAAGTACACCTCCCTGGAATCCTCCAGAGCGGCATCGTTCGCTCTTTAGGCGAATTGTATCCCTCCAGCGCAAGCGTTGGCATACAAATGGCCATAGAACTCTCCGACTGCTGAAGTTGTCTCATCGATGGAAAGAAACAGAGAAGCTAGCTGAGAGTTGCCGAAGCGCTCTCCGTGTGCGCTCTTCATGGCACATGCTTACTCTGACATTTTCGCAGGTCGTCATCAGCGGTGGCCACGGCATCCCTCCCATCGAAGAGTTTGGTGCTGGTAAAGCGGTCGGCATCATTCTGGGCTGCTTCTTTGGCGTCTGGGCGCTGTCCGCGATCTTCTTCCTGCCATACTACTACAGAAAGTACGTATAAAAGCTACGCGAGGTATGAAAGCACAGCATAGCTGACTTGATCTTAGGCTTGTTAAGGAAGATAGACGACTTCGCATCTGGCATATCCCGATGGGTCCACTATTATGGCGAGACGGATACAACCTGTACTGGCCAGGCGACCCAAACTCGGCCGTCGTACCCGACTATTACAGCACTGAGTATACCGGCGCGGAGAAGGACATGAACTCTAGAGACGACAGCTCCGATGAAGTTTCAAACACGAAAGAGAAGCGATACCAAGACACCGATCAGGGTCAGATCAATAAGGACGAGTCTACTGTCGGTGAGCCGAACGCTGATGGCGTTAAGAAACTTGACGAAACTACCGACAGGGCTCGCCAAAATGATCTCAGAGCTGTCGATAAGCTACCTTGGGCGCATCCACGCCGCATCTGGGCCACTGTCCGTATGGTACTCACCTACGGAATCACTCGCGATGTCATCGGCCACCAGAGCAAAGGCCTGGAGGACGTTCACTCCCGTGCACCGCAATTCGATAACAAGGTCGAACATCTGTGGACAACAGCTCAAGTCTGTAGTGCTATCATCATGTCCATCGCGCACGGAGCGAACGATGTCAGTAACGCCATTGGGCCCTTCACCACGGAATATGAGACGTGGTCGACTGGCGTGACCAGTGCCGAGACCGACACACCAACCTGGATTAAGGCCGTTGGTGGTCTGGGCCTGGGCATCGGCTTCTGGACTTTCGGCTACCGTAAGTGCCTACTATTTATAATGATCCTCCGTCTGTTACATACTGACTCTGCCAGATATCATGCGCAATCTTGGAAACAGAATCACGAAGCATAGTCCGACTCGCGGGTACAGCATGGAGCTCGCCGCGGCCATTACGGTCCTCCTTGCATCGCAACTCGGTTTGCCTGTCAGCACTACCCAATGCATCACTGGTGCGATCATTGGCGTTGCTCTGACCAACTGGGATATCAAAAGCCTCAACTGGAAGCAGATTGGTAAGATCTTCATTGGGTGGGTATTGACCGTACCTTGCGCTGGCTTGGTCAGCGGGATCATAATGGGCATGGCGATCAATGTGCCGCACTGGACTGGTATGGCTCGTACAGGCCGTGGGACTGGATAAAGCGCATGGGAGGAGGTGAAGGTGAAGAGGTTCAGGTGGGCCTCTGGAGGAGGATGTCATCGTGTGTGGTACATACGAGGCTCAAGGATATAGGAGCTTGGCGCCCTTCGCTTTGGCCCTGAGTCGCATCTGAGCTGCTGTGTGGATCGGCAGGCGCTTTGCAATCATAGGAGCTCTCAGAGATACTCAGCTATGGTCTACCAAGCTCTCCGAAAGGTTTGCGGCGAAAACGCAGCGGTATGGACTGCTGGGAGGTCAAGAAGCCTACGCGACTATGAAGTAAGAGAGCGGCAATGTCTCCTGTCGACGGCCCTTGACATGGTCTGTAGCTCTGCGCGGACTGGTTCCGTTGTATCTGACGCGATGCATGTGCTTGATGCTTCAACAACGATGACCTGAGAGTACAACTAGAGAGTGTAAGCTGTCTTCCTGACATCTCCGATAACTAGTCCGGTTGATGAGCCTGGTGGTATCGTGGGATGTAGATTCTTCACTAGCACAATCCGAGTTCACCCGCATCTGATCCTGAGCTCAAAGCCCCGTATCCGCGAATCTCCTGAATAGAATGTCATACGGGCCGTCGGTGGCGTCGCGGGGTGCAGTACATCTGGGGATGAGTGGCAGTAGTTTGTCTGCGGCGGTGTGGGTGATGGCAAGCGACGTGGGAGAGACCACGCACTCAACAAATGGGCCGAGAGATGATATTGATGAGGCGCGAGCACAGCAGAAGGAGTGTATTAGATCTCGGGATCGAAGTACCCAAAAGAGTAGATGCTCGCGTGCTCTCGCTGATTGTTGCAAACCCTTCGATACTGGAGCATCTGACATGCAAGGCTGGGGTACGTACTCCATTGTCAGATGGAAGTCAGCCTTGGTCCGAGACATTGGCCTTTGCTCCTCAAAGACCCGGCGGACACCTGCATAGTCCTTGGTCCAGCACGCGCATCCGTTCTTTTTGGATGACCATGAGATGACCCGTTCAAAACAAGTTCGACTCTTTGTTGAGCAAAAGACGGTGTGGTAGCCTTTTTATATGCATGGACGGCAGCAGATAGGCGTGGGATGTCAGAACGCTGACTCTCTTGTACTACGACGATTGCTTCGCTGTCTTTGCGTGTTTCGAAGAATCTGTTGTAGCATCGGAGGCTTTCGTAAGTTGAAAAGATACATAGGTACGAGAATGACCGGTCGTCCGTATGGGCTGCATGAAAGAGTTCGTACGGGTGAGTTCGCGACTGTGGCTGGCTGGCGGCTAGCTGTCCGGAGGTCCACAGCAGACACCATGCAGACAGACCAATTGGACCTGAAGGCGTCGTATCCGAGCTCCTGTGATGTTAGTGTAGCAGTTGTTGTTGTAGTAGTAGTAGTACGGTGAACATGATCGCCAACGCATGTCCCCAGAACTCCATCAGAACGGTTGAAGCTTGTTCATTTGAGGTCCAGATTGGGCGATCGTGCGTGGGGTGGGCGATGCGAAAGTTGGAAGCAGTTGAGAGCTGTTGGATTTGCTTGTGATCGATTCCTTTTCTTCGCTTGCAACCACCTCGACCTTTTCTTGACATTGGTCTGTTTGCACCTTCCTACTGAGCCGTCTCCTATTGTTCATTGTAATCGTGTATCATCTCTCCACTCAGCAGCAGTATCAGCATCCGTACATAGCCGCCGGTCAACCCCACGCATACGAAAGCCATACGTCAACCTCGAACTTGTTGAGCCAAGAATTGTTTCGCTGTTTCGATCCTCTATAGGAAGTCATCGATCCTCTATAGGAAGTCAGACTGCACGAGACACCTTTGGAGACGATTGTGACCTCTCAGCTACGAATTTGGGTCACAAGCAGGCCTGTACGCAACTTTTCGGATCAGAAGCCTCACGGAGATTCCTTGGAGCCCGCCATTGCAGCCGTCGTACTGCACTCTCCTTGACCGCTTGCGAGCGACATAACGCTTTCGAAAAGCCCTCGTTATTCAATTCCTGGCCTGGTCGGCCCCCTTGGCACTTTACGAGGCGTATGAACGGCACCACACACGACATCTCAGGGCTTCGTGCTCTCTGATCGACCACCATGGCTCCCAACCTTCCACCCAGGAAATTCGCGCCTGAACCTGTTGAAACAACGCATAAGTCTTCCAAGGATGCACGTAAAGGGTCACCTGAAGACCAGGAGAAGCCGAAGGTCAGGCGCTTTGCCGTTGAGCCAGTGGAAACGCAGCACATGAGCAGCAAGAACAAGGATACAGCAAGATCGGATGCGAAGCCGACGCCGCCGCGCAAGTTCGCTGTCGAGCCTGTGGAAACAGAACACAAGAGCAGCAAAGATAAGGCAGGAACGCAAGATCAGTCAAAACCAAGACGCTTCGTACCGCAGCTTGAAGAGTCATCTCAGAAGAGCAGCAAGGGCGCCGAAATGGAGGAGAGGCCTGCAGCGCATATCAAGTTTCAACCACAGCCGGTGGAGACGCTGTACCGCACAAACAGGAAGCCGCGACCAGACGAAGACAGCGACATTGCTTCAAGAAGGCCTGCTCGGAGGTTTGCGCCTGTGTTGCT
>JAKLLW010000929.1:0-21370 GCA_022814695.1 Neocatenulostroma microsporum | reverse complement strand
ACTCCCGGGTGTTCTCGATCCCAGATCGGTAATGACATACGTGCTCCCATCTGAGGTGTAGATGAAGACGGTCTTCGACGTCGTCGTGCAAGAACGCGTGGAGGTGAAAGTGATCCAATCGACGGGTACGTTCGACGACACCGATGCGGCGACCTCGCAGGCCAGTAATAGTGCATAGCATAGCAAGAGCAGGCCGAGCATAGCATGGTCGATGATGTAGGCCAGACCAGATTATGAAAGTTACGTGTGGCGCGATGCCTCGAAAGCCGCGATGGAGAGGTTTACTGATAGCGAACACGGACAGTGTGATGCACAGGAGAGTTGAGCGACGGGCAGCCGATCCTCCCAGTAGCTTGGTGGAATCAGAGACACCGTCCGTGGTTGTGCCAAGCGGAGAGGAAGAATGCGGCTATGCGGCTAAGGCTACCGCTGTGCATTCCAGCCGGGCGATTGATCTGCGCCTGGCGCATATTGGAAGCCGCAAGGGCGGGTGTCGTCCTTGAAAGTATTGGTCCCTTGTTCCCAATTAGGAGCCTCATTTGCGGTCCAAGGCAAGGCACTGGAATTCTGGTTCTAGGCAAGCTGTTGACACCTCAGACAAACCGCGGTACTCAAAACCTATATCACACGTCAGCAATTAGGTGTACCGTTGGTGGTAGAACGTAGTCGTCGGCATTAGGCTGGCCATGCTATCAGAATGCAATCCGCACAACAGGTAGGCCTGGCGAGACAACAGCACATAGTGCAAGCAGGCATCGCGGAACGACAGTCTGATCTTCTGAATCGTGGCCAATGTGGGCCAAGTGATAGCGGACCAGCCAGTACAACGAGATAGTATCAACGGTACATCGAGTGCTTCTCTGGTCCCTAAGGAGCGAACTACCGTTCTCGGATCCTGGCCATTCGGCCGTTCCAAAGACGAATCATCGCTGTGGACTTCCATAACCTAAGTGTCTTTTTTGCAGGGCAAGTATGGGGTCTTTGGAAGGAGTCAAATGTGATGGAGTGTTGAGGAACACGGAAGAGAACAGGACGACACGTCCGCCTCGGTCGACGCGTTCTCCCGTCAACGCGACCAGACGGGACGGCCCGCGATGGTGGGTTTTTGGGTGAGCCCAAGAGCCTGGCATACCTGGGCATCTCAAGGTATCTCACTTCTTCTTTGAATACGCTCCTACCTCCTGGCACGGTGCAAAGCGAGTCTAAGGCCTTGCGAATCCTTTCGGCCAAGACACTCGCTGCTGTCAACGTTCTCTGTGCCATTGAAACAGCTCTTCTGCGGCGTCAACCGTCTGGACCGCCCAATCATGGACCCCAGTGCCCCCACGAGGACGGCCTCATCGCTCGGCGGGCGACAGAAACCCATCCGCTTGCATATGTACCTGCTGTAATCGGCATTAGCATTTACTATGCCTTCAGCTAATGTACGAGCAAATCCGCTAAGATGGGTGGCGATCGTGTGTGCTGCTACCATTCCGACTTTTCATCCGCTTGGCAACCTCTGCCAAGGATTCCAGGTTGCTTTCGTATTGCTACTGCAGGTCTTGTATCGCAAGTGAGTACGATCATCCAGAGAAAGCAGGAAAGAATCGCTTCTCTTTCAGGGCTCCCGTTTCTTGCCATCGTGCTGGAGCGTACATATATACTCTTCCACTCCATTCCATTCGCTCCGTTCCTTTTCTCGACCAACACTTGAAGAATCGCACTACTACTTTCTCCCAGTATGCCAACCCTTCAATGCCTCGTAGGTGCGGTCGCCACGACAGCCGCCGGCCTCGTCGGGCTCAGAAGCCCCCTACCGCCATGCCATGACGGCGGCTCCGGCGTAAAGTGCCCGAATCCTCACTCCAACAATGCCCAATTGAGTTGCCATAACACGACCGCACAGGACACCTGCTGTAAGTCTTGAGGTACTCTCGCTCACGAAGTAGGGTCGCTTATTTGGCAGGTTTCAATGCACCGGGCGGCTCGCTGCTGCAAACGCAATTCTGGGATACAAGTCCTGTCACAGGACCGAACAATAGCTGGACGATCCATGGGCTCTGGCCGGACAATTGTGACGGGAGCTACGATAGCAACTGTGACGACACGCGGGCGTATACGAACATCACACAAATTCTGCAGTCCTTCGGTGCCGATGACCTGCTGGCGTACATGGAGGCCTATTGGCAGTCCAACTCAGGTAGCCCGGAGAGCTTCTGGGTATGTTCACTGCAAAGACCGGTTCGCGAGACAATATGAGCTGACCCGTAGCGTAGGAGCATGAATGGGCTAAACATGGCACCTGTATCAGTACTCTCCGGCCCACTTGCTACCAATCGTACGCGCCTACAGAGGAAGTGCCTCAATTTTTCAACCGCACGGTTGGCCTGTTCCAGTCTCTTCCTTCCTACCAATGGCTAGCTGAATGTGGCATCGTACCCAGTACCACCCAGACTTACAGCGCTTCCGACATTCAAGAAGCGCTCAGTAAGCACCGCGGAGGCCACGAAGTCTACTTGGGCTGCTCCGGCAGCAGGCTCGATGAGATATGGTATTACTTCAATGTCCGCGGTTCGCTGCAAGAGGGGACGTTCGTACCTGCCGACAACATCGGCAGTGCTTCTTCATGCCCAGCTACGGGCATACAGTACTTGCCAAAGGTCTCGTCGACGGCTACATCCACGGCCACTGCAACGGCTTCGTCGACTCCGGTGCCTACTGGTCCACCATTTAATGGTACCGGCTACCTCAATGTCTACACCTCCGACGGCGTGCAGCACGGCTGTCTCATCAGCGCCGGCACTTGGTACACCACTGGCACATGTGCCACTTACCACGCCGCATATTCCAACGGGGATGGCAGCGAGTTCACTATGTACTCGTCGAAAGGTAATTGCGAGATTACCGTCAATGGGACCTTGAGCTGTGCGAGCGGGAACCCGACTACGACGTTCCAGGCAGACGGCACAACGTTTGGATACGACGGCATGGAGATCTTCTATGCGGCGGGTGTCCCGACGGGAAGCACGCAGAACGCAGTCTACACTAACAGTGGAGAAGGCCATGACACGGCCATCAGCATTGTGTGGCAGAGCAGGTAGCTGTACTCGCGGAGAGCATAGCGTATACACGGCTATCGCTCAGCCTCGCCAGAACTAGGCACAGCTGGTATGCCAGAGCGACGTGATAAGGCGAGGAATCAAGCCAATCAAAGTGGACTTTGGCTTGCCTAAATGGCCAACATGTTGGTGGAGGGTGGCGCATCGCCTGCTCGAAGGAGACGAAATAACGCCACCAACTCACAGGCGGTTGTCGCTTCGATGCGCCGATTCCTCTTTGCTTTTGCTGCGGCTCGTGTATAATCTCGGTGCCAAGGCAGCGGCAGTGTGTGGTACCGTTGTACCCGGCGCAGTATGACCGCGAGGCGGATCCTGATTGCTTCCTCCGCTGAACTCTACCTGTTTGCTGTGCCGTTCCAGGCCTTCAAGCGTTTGACCTTGTTTCTTTACATTTACACAACCATACAACATCATACTCACGATTCAGTCTAATGTCGACTCGACTAGATGCTTTATGTGGCCTTCTGTTGATACTTCTCGTCGTTCAGAACCTTTATTTCTGGCGGTCCTCTTCAACCACAGCCCCGCGCCTTATCGCCCCTAGTTGGCAGCCCGCGGAAGCGCCAGCGCCAGCCTCGTCGAAAGACAACGTTGATTGGCAGTTCATCTATGCGCGCGATGCCAATAACATTGCATTCACTTCATTGCAATGCAGCACCGCTTTCCCAAAACTATACAAAGAGATTGATCGGTCGGTGAATTTATGGAACGACAGAGGGCATCGCATTACCACGCAGGACGCCTCTATTGGATGGCGGCGAGATGCGGCATTCAGGATCCTTATCCACAACAACTCTATTCGCATACTGGAGACGAAGAATGCAATGGGCGACTACTATCGGCCTCGTACGTTGGCGACGATACATCAGCTTCGTACCGCAGTGTTGGGCGCCAAGATCGCCGGCGAGGTATTGCCTTCTATCGAATTTGCTGCAGTCGTCGATGATATGTCGCTGCTTCCGGATGGAGACGACACGCATGCTATCTGGTCTTTTACACGACGTATCATCGATCGAGATCAGGATCGATTGTGGATGATGCCGGACTTCAACTTCTGGTCGGGCCCCAAGACGACAGGTTCGTATTACGAAGCGCAACAGCGTGCCAAACGACATGACTCGTACCTTCTCGACAAGATACCGCGAGCCGTCTGGCGTGGCGTCGTCTGGACGAACGAGGCCGTCCGTGGGACGTTGATGCAAGTGTCTGAGAACAAAGACTGGGCCGACGTCAGGGAGACTATCTGGGAGAATAAGACCAACTACATGCCCCTAGAGGATCTTTGCCGATATGCCTTTGTGATCCACACCGAAGGGCGCAGCTGGTCTGGCCGCCTCAAGTACTTGCTCAACTGCGACTCTGTACCTATTGTACATGAGATGGATTGGACTAACCATTACTACCACCTGCTCGTCCCCAAGGGTGCAGAGCAGAACTATGTGCAGATGCCGAGAGACTGGTCGGACTTGGAGGACAAGGTGCATCATTACTTGGATCATACGACGGAAGCTCAAAGCATGGTTGACAACGCCGTCGTCACTTTCCGGGAGAGATACTTGACGCCTGCAGCAGAGGCTTGCTATTGGCGGCGTCTCATACAAGGCTATAGCGAGGTTGCAATGCCGCCGGATCTTGTTGCTTTGAGGACAGCAGCCAGCGATAGGGTGGAGGTTGACGATAATATGTTGCCGGGGATCTCGTTTGAAGAGTTTGCGCTGCTAAGTAAAGAGTGGCCCCCTCCAAATAGATTGGGTGATGCCAGTGGTAACAATGTAAGATAATCGCGATGCTTGACTCCAAATCTGATGTGATTGGCATGAGACGAAACCATAATGCAAATATACATTCGGCGTGTCCGTCTCGTTTTCGTATCGATTGATTCGCACTGCCTTTCAATGCCTGCCCATCGCCTTGCCATATCGACTTTGTCCGCTCAAGTTATTGTAGCCTTGTATTGGAAGGCTATTATTGTCGGCCGCGAAAGATGGCCGAGAAGGGAAAGAGGTCGAGCCGACCTCAGGGATCATCACCAGACGTAAGCTGGCTGCATCTCCAGCTTCTTTCCCATCTCCCACACCCAATACGTAGGTACCTTATTGTCATCTGTATCTACTACTGATAAAGCTTGGATGTTTGCTGGACGTTGTGAATTACAAGATGACGCGCTCGGAGGAAGAGCTCTCGCGCATGGGGACACCAAACCCGTATCTCATTCAAGCTATCGAGAGAGCACCATTTCCAGACCTGACAGCGGGCGAGTTAAATGCAACAACCGTTGACATCCGCCGAAACCGAGCCGACCACCTTGCCGCATTACGGCATCTGTATCCCATACCAGGACCGATACCTGACGAAGTCACGGAGTCAGACCACCAAGTTACAGCACGCGATGGCTACCAAGTTCCAATCAAGATATACAAGCCCGTGAAGCGGCCCTCGGCAGGCTCACCATTGGTGGTGATGATGCATGAAGGTGGCTGGAGCATGGGTGACCTAACGGACGAGTATCTCAACTGCCGGATGTTCAGCCGTGACATGGGAGCCGTGTGCGTGAACGTAGACTATCGTCTGGCACCAGAGCACCCGTTTCCTACAGGAGTGCATGATTGCCAGGACGTCGTCCGGTGGTGTGCAAAGACGGCGTCGTCGAGCTCTGATATCCTGCCTGCACATCCCAAGCTAGGCTTCATTGTCGGCGGAGCATCTGCAGGTGGCAACTTGGCGGCCGTGATGAGCCAGCTCACCCGGGACGAAGGCTTGTCACCCCCGATCACAGGGCAGTATCTTTGCGTGCCAGCGCTTCTTGCTCAAAACGCTGTACCAGAGGTCTGGAAAGCGGAGTGCAAGAGCCGCACCGAGGCAAGGTCCGACCCAGTACTGAAGATGTCGCACGATGGTAGCAGCCGAGTGGACCAAGATCTGAAGCCAGACACCAGCAGCCCATTGTTCAGCCCCTTGCTGCATCCAAATCTCAAAGGGCTCCCACCTGCTTACTTCCAACTCGCCGGGCTTGATCCACTACGAGATGAAGGTCTGCTGTACGAGAGAGTCTTGAGAGAAGAGAACGGGGTCCCTACGAGGCTGGACATGTATGACGGGTTCGGCCACATGTTCTGGACGAACTGGTATGGCTCGCAACGCTAGTAGGAAAAACACTATGCTAATATGATTCTCTATTACAGGCCGAAACTGCAAAGAAGCCAAGAGTTCGTAGACGACACACTCAAAGGTGTCAAGTGGCTGCTGGACATTGGCAGGTCCACAGCGTGAGAGCAACATTGCGACTTCCGGTGCCATACCCATCTGATTCGCCTGCAAGGGCCGGCGAAAGAAGTCATGGCCGCCCCGATTCTCTGAGCTTGCTGCAGCCCTACAGGCTGTGGTATCGCCCCTTGGATCTAAATGATCTGGAAAAGATCGAGAAATATTGAGACACAGTCTGGCACCCTCTCTACAGCTCTGTGATGTCTTCGTGCTCCTATAAAGCCCGCTGTGCTATCTGTGGGGCCTTTTCGATCTGAGATACCTGATCTCGGGTCGGCCACCTATTCTTTCACCAACCCTTGCTGCTCTTTCCGCATGATTCGCCGTCTCCGCCAAGCATTGATACAATGGGCCAGTCAACACAAAGCGGCTAAACTTAGATGTCTTCCTTTGATCATTGCGACAACAAAGCCGCACTCGGAGGCATATAGCGAACCATGTCCCTCACAATGGCAGCCAGTAAGTCTCTTGTCTCATTGTTTAGATCTGCTGGACAGATCGCGCAAATCGAAGATGGCAATGAATCCCTCACGCCAACACTTCCGCCAATATTACTACGAGATCCGGGACGAGCCCTTAGGGGCGGGTGCGTATGGTTTCGTTTACCTGGGCATAAGAAAGGATAAAGCTGACGCACTGCTGGCGCAGTCCGGAAACATGAGCCGCACGGAGCTCTACAACGCATTGAGAGCCGAGCTCGTCGCGATCAAGGTTCCCTCTGTATCCTCCCGTTACGCGGAAGACATCGAAAACAACCCAGACCTCTTGCTCGAGATCCACATGATGAGGGACCTACTTACCATATCTCACCCACGCATCATTCCGCATCTGGGTAGCTTCGAAAAAGGCACCGGCAGGCCGCAGTGGCTTGTGACTCCGTATGTGACTGGTGGTAGCCTGGAAGAGCTCGCTGAGATATACTCGGATGTCATCTCCCTGTCCTTCATCTGGCACATCGCTGCGCAAGTTGCCGAGGGGCTCTTGTTTCTGCAGTTCGGTATCGGAGCAAATGGCGCTCTCACCCCGGTGCTCAACTGGCAGAGTATCAGTCATGGTGACTTACACGCAGGCAATGTATTCTTGCGGCCATCCGCAGGCAGGTTCCCGGATGCTGTCCTTGCGGACTTCGGATGCGCATACTACGCATATCCAGACGACGACGACAGCGACGGTATCTTGCGTGCTCGGATCGTGGATATCAACCGTCTTGGAGAGATGCTGGAGACATTGCTTCATCTCTTGAACGACCCCTTCATTGAGATCGATCTCCTCGTGCACTGGATTGCTCGACTAAAGGCGCTTCCAAAGGACTTTGGATTTGGATGTCGGCCTACTAATAATGTGCAGATCTTCTGCCTACTCAAGGACCTGATTACCGTCGCAAGCCGCGAGTGTGCGGCTCATTATCAGCCCTTGCCCATGGACGTGCTTGCAGATGTGGCTTCTAGCAAGGTGAGTGATGCTGAGCTGGACTCAGTCATTCGCCATTTGCCAGCTCCATGTGTAATCGATCCAGCACTAATGTAGGAAAGGCTTAGGTAAGTCAGACGGAAAGTAACACGTTTCCACTACGGGTGTGCGAACGTACAGTGCCGATTGTCCATCACTCATCGCAACACTTACCTATTCTTCGTCATTTTCATCTCTCGCAACACCGTTTCCACCGCAAGATCTGCTAGGCACGAGCAACAAAGCAAAACAACCTCACCAAGACCAGATCGCTTTGTCTGTCCCAACTTTCAATCTTCATTGTCCGGAGGAGAGTCCTATCAATGCCATTGTGCCCTACCTGTTTTGCGACTTTATATGCTCAATGGCTACTAATCACGCTTCCTCTGCTACACCCTACTTACTCTCTCCCGTTTCGGCACAGAAGAACTCAAGATATGGCAAACCAACTCAACTCCCAGCAGCAGACCCAGCACGCAAGCTCGAGCGCACTGGATGCCTCCAGGGCAAACTTCAATCAGACCCACGTCGAGCTCCAGAAGCTCGGCGATGGAGCATTCGGTATTACCTACCTCGCTCAAAAGAAAGCTGACCCTATCTCTGACAGTACCAACGCAGTCGAGGATACAGCGCAGCCACAGCAAACACCTGACCGCCCGCTCATCGTAGTGAAATACTACAAGCCAGTCCTAGACGTCGATTATCTTCAGCCGCAAGACCTCAAAGCCGAGATCTCCGCCCTCCTCCATCTGGCAGCAGCAGGTAGGCATCCCCGAATCCTCCGTCTTGTTGACTTCCATCTTGGCGGTCGGGTGCAATGGCTAACAACTCCCTTCTACAGCGTCGGTGATCTCGAGAGCTTCATCCCACGAAATCGAGACAAGCTAACATCTCCACTCATCTGGCACATCAGCTGGAGCATCATAGACGCCCTCATGTACACCTTCTTCGGTCTACAGACGGATGCGATCAAGATCGACGCCGTCCCAGCCCCGAATTGGCCTTACATTAGTCACGGCGACATCCACCCGGGGAACATCTTCCTCGCTCCTCCGCTAGCCGGAGAGGTATGGCCGCAGGTAGTGCTCGGCGATTGGGGCAGAGCCAAGATCTGCTCAACACCAACCATACGAACACAACCCAGCTTCCTCTACCAAGAAGCCACAGACTTCTACGACTTTGGTAACTATGTCTTTGGCAAAATGGTGAAGACGGCGCAGCTGGACGGAAATGTCTTGGACCCCGAGCTCGTGCAGTGGGCAAGCGTCTTCAGACGAGGTTTCAAGGCGGAGGATCAAGAGTTTGACACCCGGGAGAGTTTATTCGAGGTCATGCTTGACTTTTGTATGACGGCGAATAAGGCTTGGCGGGATTAGGCTGCTCCTCGACAGGCGACACGGCAGCAGCTAGCTGGTCCTACTGCTGCAGCGCCAGCAACCATGTAAGCAGATCCCAACTGGCTCGGTGAGGAATCGTGTATAGAATAGAGACAGGAAAAGAGCATCAATGAAGCTATGCTTCGAACCCTGGTTTCCGATTTCCCAATCTCCGTTAGAAAGCATTCTGCTACTGTATCGTCCTTCAGGCCTATCAAACCAACAAGAACTGGCTGAAGAGTGCGTCGTTCTAGGTATCACGGACGCTCTTTTACTACCTTCTCCGGGATCTCCGCGTGGCTGGTTGGCTTCTATGAGCATGTGAGGGCCCTTGGGCTGCGGCTTTCCTGGCTGTGAGCCTGTGATTACGGTGAGGGTTAGTGAGAATGGGAGTTGCTACTCAACATCTCGAGTAATTGGAAGTCTACTAGGTCTACCTAGGTACGTAAAATCCATGCGGTAGGTTGACCTCAACGGAGATAATCACAGCTATCCTACTTCTTACATCCGTACGGCATCTCTGCAGCCGTCTAGTAACCGATCTAGTAGCATTTGAGAGGCCTCGAGCTCCGGAGATGGCGGCTATGTCCGATATTACTAAGGCTCGCAAACATCAATGATACTGTGCTGCAAGCCTTCAATCCCAAATCTCCTTGCCCTATTGGAACCTATGTTCTCCACTCTCGACAAGGCGAAAACAGCCGCTAGAGGCTTCCACGGAAGCCTTTCACGATTCCGTGCCGTCGAGAATGCAGGACTGTATCCCCTCCTAAGCTTCAAGATATCCGAGCCTGGTAGACAATCCAATGGCCTCCTGGTTCCATGCCGTCCAGGGCTGTCACCAACATCACGATCCGACTCAGCAACCGAGCTCTCAAGACTCTTCAACGCCTGCGAGCATACTCCCGATTGATTCCATCAAGCCTGCGCCAAACTCAGACCCAGCCTGCACACGAACATCGTCATCTTGATCATCTCGTCGTCAGATGAATCGGCTGTCGTAAGTCCATCACTCCAAACCCGTCCCTGCCTCACTATCACGCCTGTGCTAACCCATCGCAGACCAGGTTCCAGCTCCGCACCGCCATAGCCGATGCGACAACCTCACTCAAGGGACACATCCCTCAGAGACAATGCAATGGCCTAACGAGGTGTTGCGACATTAGAGAGGCCAAGACTGGCCACAGGTTATTTCACCTACCCTTGCGCCACTGCGTGGTGAAGTCGGAGGGCATACTGTGAGAATGATGTTTGATATGTATCCCCACCGCTAAGTTCCGGCAAATGCAAGTGAGACCCTTCCGGTGTACAGCGGTCATGGCTTGATCTAATTGAGATCAGTAGACATCCACATACTCTGAATAACTCCTGGGGTTGGGAAGTAAAACGCCTGACACACAGAATATGAAGCCCAAATACTTCTCCATAACTTCAAAGGGTATAGAGCAGACCAGGCGACCGTTCCGGCTCGAAAAGAAGGCAATCTATCTTGCTCCTCTCGCCAAGAAGGCATGATCTCTTGGAGCTGAACCAGGCCAAGACATGCCAAGAAGGGAGCGATACTTGGGCGAGGCCGCCCGTGAAGAGTATGTCAATGTATAACTGAGTATCTTACACCCTACACCCCATTCAACGCCGATCTTCCTCATGATTGCCCTCCAGGCAAATCCATCTGCCGCACACTCCCCATAGCCCTCGCCTGCTCCCTAGCAATAACCTCCCCAATCCTCGCCAACTGCGCCTCACTCAATTCCTTCTCCTCCTCAGCCTTCTTAGCCTTCCTCACCTCCGCAAGTTCCTGCAATGGCGTCCGCATACCCTTAACCAACTCTTTCCTCTTCTCCACCTTAGCATCTTCCAATTCCTTCCTCTCGATGTACTCGTAATCATGTCTTGTCCTGAATTTACTATACTTATTCCTCAGCTCGTCGATAACACTCAAAGGCATAGGCGGGTGCAGTAAGAAGGGCCGGAAAGTTTGTTCCTCGACCGTGATGCGCAGGGTATCGTCTTGATGGTCCTCGTACTGCGGTTCCGCCTTCTCGGGCCAGGGGATAATGGTATTCGTGCCCGCGATAATGCGGTCCCCGTCTGTCCATTCCTTCTTGTTCTTGTCGAAGGAGTGGTTTACTCTCAGTAAGCGGTCAATAACCACATCCCTCGGCACCCCAGTCTCCGGGTCGGGAAGGGCGTAGATTAGTCGTACATCCTCAACCGGCACCGGTCTCGGCAGAGCCGTGAGATCTCCTTGAGTATTGTCCTCCCTATTCATCCACTCCGGCACCTGCACATCAACCATATTCACCCCACTAACCCTCACACTAGCATTCTCCTTCCTCAAATCCTGCACCGTCCCAATCCGTCCCTTATCCCTCCCCCTCACCACCACAACCCTATCCCCCTCACTCACAGGAAACCACTTCGGCCTGTCTTTCTCATTCATCTCCGGCGGATTGAAATCATACATCGGCATACTGCCATACTTTGCCGCATTCTCCCCGACATCTCTCCTCGGGGCAAGACAGCCGGTCTCCCAGTCGGTTTGGCGGGCTATGCGAGCGTTCTTGATGTTGGCGCCGTGGGCGCGGATCAGACGGTTGCGGCCTTGGAACTTCTCCCAGGACTCGCCTTTGGCGCGGTGGTCTTGCAGGCGGGCGTGTTTGCGGGATGCCACGCGTTCGGCGCGGGCGGTACGTTGGATGACCTTCTGCATGATTGAGGTGGTGTGGGAGGTGATAGGGAGGGGAGGTGTCAAACGGTTCAATGGGAGCATCAAGCTTGCGTGAATCTCGGGGGTGAGCGGACAGGATTATGCATGTTGCGGAGTCATCCATTAGCCTACACTACTTTAAAGCCAATGAGCGTCCGCCGAAATCGGCTTCGTTACCGAGGAGAAAAAGTTGTCGCTGGCAACAGTTCGAGCTCTTCTCTCTACAGTACAGGCTATTGAAGCCATTGGCCGTCAAAATGCTCGCAGCCAGACGGACAACCATCACGCCAACCTCTGGCACACTTCTAGCCCTACCCAGCGGTCTCCGCCAGCTTCTACCACTCCGACGAACATTCGCGACAGCCTCCTCCGAGCCCGTCTCAGCAGCAGCAAGCAACGTCGAAGCGCGGACACTACCCTATGCGAAGCTATTGAAACGTCTTCACGAAGTTCGCCGCCTCCTCCCGAATCGTCCACTCACTCTCGCCGAGAAGATCCTCTTCTCCCACCTCGACAACCCCGCCGAATCCCTCCTCCAGTCCACCCAAAATGGCTCTGCGATCCGCGGCAACGCAACCCTCAAGCTCAAGCCTGATCGCGTGGCTATGCAGGATGCCTCAGCCCAAATGGCACTTTTGCAATTCATGTCCTGCGGTCTCCCCTCTACAGCAGTGCCGGCGAGCATCCACTGCGATCACATGATTGTCGGGGAGAAAGGCGCAGATACCGACTTACCTAGGAGTTTGAAGGGGAATAAGGAGGTGTATGACTTCTTGGAGAGCGCGAGTAAGAAATACGGCATTGAGTTTTGGCCGCCGGGAGCTGGGATTATTCATCAGGCTGTTCTGGAGAATTATGCTGCGCCGGGGCTTATGATGTTGGGGACTGATAGTCATACGCCTAACGCCGGTGGCTTGGGGTGCATAGCTATTGGTGTAGGTGGTGCGGATGCGGTGGATGCGCTAGTGGATGCGCCCTGGGAGCTGAAAGCGCCAAAGATAAGGAGCGTGAGGCTAGAAGGCACGCTGAGCGGCTGGACGAGTCCCAAAGATGTCATCTTGGCTCTAGCAGGCAAGCTCACGGTCAGAGGAGGCACCGGCTACATAATCGAATACACAGGTCCGGGTGTAGCGAGTCTGAGCTGTACGGGCATGGCAACAATATGTGAGTACATATACCCACCCCCCGGCAAGCTCCTTGTGATTTCGCTAACACTCCGACATAGGCAACATGGGAGCAGAAATGGGCGCCACGACCTCCATCTTCCCCTTCACTCCCAATGCCCACATCCCTTACCTCCAATCCACCCACCGCAGCTCCATAGCCGAGCAAGCTGCCGCCATAGCCGCCTCCCCAGGCCCGCACAATCTCCTGGCAGCAGACACCGGAGCCGAATACGACGACGAAGTAGTCATAAACCTCTCTGAACTAGAGCCACACATCAACGGCCCTTTCACTCCGGACCTCAGCACACCTCTCTCCGGCTTCAAGGACGCCATCAAAGCGAACGAATGGCCCGAGACTTTCGGCGCAGGCCTAATAGGCAGCTGCACGAACTCAAGTTACCAAGACATGACACGCTGCGAATCCCTAGTCCGCCAAGCAACCGCAGCAGGTCTAAAACCCAAAGCAGACTTCTTCATCACTCCCGGCTCCGAGCAAATCCGCGCAACAGTCGACCGCGACGGCACAATGTCCACTTTCGAAGACGCAGGCGGCATGGTCCTGGCCAACGCCTGCGGTCCCTGCATCGGGCAATGGAGTCGCACGGACGGCCTCTCCGGCAAAGCCGAAGCAAACGCAATCTTCACTTCCTACAACCGCAATTTCCCCGGCCGAAACGACGGGAACAGGAAGACCATGAACTTCCTCGCCAGCCCTGAGCTCGTCACGGCGATGTCCTACTCCGGCCGCACAGACTTCAACCCCATGACCGACTCCATCCCCCTCTCCAACGGCTCAAAATTCCACTTCACACCCCCTTCAGGCACAGATCTTCCCTCCGCAGGTTTCGCCGCGGGGAACCCGCTCTTTCAGCCTACGCCTCCGGTCCCAGACTCCAGCGTGAGTATAGCCATCGACCCTAAGTCCGACCGCCTGGCAGTCCTTGAGCCGTTCGAGCCTTTCCCGCAAGGGGAGTTGCAAGGCATGAAAGTCTTGGTTAAGGTTAAGGGGCAATGCACGACCGATACCATCTCCGCCGCGGGGCCTTGGTTGAAGTACAAGGGGCATCTGCCTAATATTTCGGAGAACACGCTCATAGGCGCCATCTCCGCCGACACAGGTGCTGTAAACACGGTGAAGGATGTTGATGGAAGCGAACACACGATCCCCGAGCTAGCCGCTCAATGGAAATCTCAGAACCAACCTTGGATCGTGGTAGCAGAGCACAACTACGGCGAAGGTTCTGCGCGCGAGCACGCTGCTCTTCAGCCGAGATATCTCGGTGGGAGGGTAATAGTGGCTAAATCTTTCGCGAGAATCCATGAGACGAATTTGAAGAAACAGGGTGTAGTCCCCTTGACCTTCGCGAACGAGAGCGATTACGATAGGCTGAGTGGGTGCGATGAAGTGAGTACAGAGGGCTTATACGAAGTCCTTCAGAGCGGTGGGAAGGGTGAAGTCACCCTCAAAGTCAAGAAAGCGGGTGGTGAGGAGTTCGCAGTGCCTGTCAAGGCGAACTTGAGTCCGGATCAATGTGGTTTCATACTCGCTGGGAGCGCGCTGAATTTGTTGGCGAAGAAGCACAGGAATTAGGTACTCGTCATCCTCTAGCAGTCTGCATAACTGCCGCATTGCCTTGAGAGGAAAGCCCAAGACACTGGCGCCGATCCACGATCTTTTTCGATTGTATCTCAGTGATATGCAATGACTTCTGCCAATGTAATAAGATACTAATCGAGTCGAGGCTTGCTAATAGAAAGTAATGATGTAGAAAGGAAAGGATCCCTCTCGGTTTTGGAGCTCGTCGCCCCCAATTCGCCAACCGTCAATTGGCGGACGCTCCAGGCAACTTTACCCCATGAGAACGCCATGCATGAGCTGAGAAAGAGGCAACCTGCGCATTTGCGCCCGCGCTCAGCCTCTCAAAAGCATGTCACTTCCGTCCTTTGAGTCTCTTCGCACCTCCGCAGCCATTCTTCGCGAATCGAGGCCTGGGAAAGAGAGGAATCCTGACCATCTCGCTCAAATCTGGAATCAAGTACGCAGTTGGAAAGCTGTCCAGCCGGCATACGCAAGATGGGTGCAGTGCGTGGCGTTCTCACGGCCGTCTGCCTTTTGGTCTACGCTCATGCCAGTCATGCGAACGCGATCAACAGCACGTCGCACGGCAGCTTATTCTACGGCAATGCAACTCATAGCTACTCATCCAGCTCTCCACTGCCGGCATGTAATGCCCAAACGACAACCTCTCCACTGCCGACGGCTAGCATCTCTTCTGCCACTACACCGGGCAGCACGCTCGGCATTGGCGATTATGTGGCTTCTGGACTAGGCATCGCACGCTCAACCGGCGTATCTACCGCTGTCCCCTCAACCAGCGCACCTGGACTTGGGAACTATGTCGCATCTGGACTAGGCCTCGCGCCCTTGACAAGAGTGTACACTTCCGCTGACTCTAGCACCAGCGACGCTACGTCCGGACTGAGTCTTACGCGTGCGGATAGCAACGAGACGCAAACGTCGCAAGCAGGGCCCTCTGGCCTCACAACCTCGAGCACTCCGGTCCGACGCACTCACAACGAAACATCTGTAGGAACTGCGGGAACGAACCATTACAACAAGACTACGGTAGCAGGCCAAAGTGTGACGAATGAGACCTTCTCTGGTGATTGTTATGGTCAGTGGAATGAGTACTGGAATTTCAGCGCCTCTCTCAACACGCCAGTCACTCTTACAACTTTCACTACTTCAGATCCGGAGGTCCTGATCACATACACCGCAACAACCAGCGGCACCAGAACGACCACCATAACGATAAGTGCAGACACCCAAATATGGACCCACAAAACTTCTACGACACTTTCTATCCCAGCGACGATCACTCCCCCGCCGTGCATCCTACCCCAAATCGTCCCGCAATGCCAGTCATCTTGGGAAGAGTGGGCAGTTGCGAACTACTGCGTATACCCTGGCGAGCAGGCAGGAGATATCGCGGGCTTGTCAGTCGACTGCGGTGCTGACTGGTCCTCGTGGAACTCCCGCGTAGGGACTATGGATCGGCTTTTTCATGCACCCCAGCCTCTCTGCCAGTCTGCATCGGTCACTGGCACTATTTGCAGCGGCCTGGCGTCTCATTACATGTCCTACAACATGGCGTACGGGGGACAAGTAAGCGGGAACAACATTGGTGAAGTCCTGGGACCTACTACATTGCTCGACGGTGGTGTATTACAATCCTACTGGCCAACATCGACCCTCTTCGCTCCGGGCTGCACCTTGGGATGCTTGAACTGTCGTATCACTGGGGGCACAGTGCAACTCATGTACTGGCCACCGGCAACAACAACCCGCCGCAACAACACGCTCATTGTGCTTTCGTCGAACAATACCTCACTGATGACTACCGTCGTGGGCAGCTCGACGTTGACCAGCCCCACGGTCTATATCTCATTCGATAGCCTCTACGCGTCAAACTCTTGTAGCAAGATTGGCAGCACATACCGAGACAAGATCATCGCTATTACAGATGCCTCACGTCTGTCGAGCTTGTGGGGCTACGCCAGGTACAATGGCTTGCAGTGGCCGGCGTCATTCAACTTCACAGACTTGTACGTCACACCTGTGCCCTACAGCATCTACAGGAGCCAGCCATGGTGTTACTACAATGAACAATTCGTGTACGACGTGGAGTGGGGCAACAACTATACCTGCCCGAGCACGGGGGGCTACGCACCGACTCTGGCAGTGCCGCTTGAAGTGCGAGGTCTTGATCCGGACTGGGCCACGTGCATTGGGGGGCTGTCAGGGTTGTACGACCCTCCGACAGCCTTGACACAAGCTGCGTCAGAGGTCCTGCCGAGCATGCCGAAGTCACCGCATTCCGCTACTGTCACCGCAAGCGATGGGACCGGCTCTTTGTCGGCCACGCCAGCTTCGTCGCTGGACAAACCGACGCCGTCTGCCACTGCAGTCCAGACTACTCCCACCGCCGCGGTGACCAAGACACTTTCGCACGCTTCGACACAGTCAACCCGTCAACTTGGTACGTCGAGCAGCGTAGCAGGTAGTGGCGGTTCTGACGGACAGCACGATCCCGGCCAATCGAGCACCCATGGGTCTGCTGCGACTTCAGAGTCTGTTTCAGGGACCACGAGCATATCTGGCGACTTAAGTATTCCAGATGACCCACCAGCTCCGAGTGAGACAGAGAGTTCAGCCGTTCCGGACGGCGCTTCGCAAATAGGACCGCCAAGCGATCCAAACCCTTCGAACGATCCAAGTAGCTCCATGGATACCAGCGATACAGAGTCAAGCAGACCAGGCTATACTCAAGCTACCACAACGCTGGCGGCAGGGCACGCCACGACCGTTGGTACCCTGTTGGTATCGGTGGGCAGCTCTGCTGGCCGAAATTCAGAAGCGACATCGGTCCCAGTAGCCGTGGTTGCAGGGCAAACTCTGAAGCCGGGAGAAGGAACGACTTTTGATGGTACTATCTTGGCGGTCAACAGCGATGGCGGAATCATCATCGCACCAGATATGACTAAAGCTGCAGTAAGCGATGCAGAAGGTATCTTGAGCGCTGCATTATCCACTCTGGTTGGTGCTACGGCACTCCACGGCGTCGGTGCGGTTACCACCGCTGCTGGATACGCCTCATCAAACGAGCCTATAAGTCCTGGCAGCGTCGTGGTTCATGTCACATTTGGCGTAGAAGACTCCACATACGTCGCTGCTGGAGTTCAAGGGCAGACGGCACTAGCTGTGGTATCCGGGCAAACTTTGTCTGCCGGTGGATCCGCTGCAGCAATAGATGGTCATACACTCAGTAAAGATGCTAGCGGTATTGTGGTAGACAAAACTCGGACCGTGATATTCCCTCCTTCAGCTGGACAGTTTTCAGATATTGGCGATGGCGCTGAGTCCGGTGCGATCCTCACGGTAGATGGATCAACGATCACGGCAGCTGTTATCCCTGAAGAGTCGAGGGAGGTCGTCGTGGCTGGGCATACGTTATCTCGCGGTGGTTCTCCAGCCATTTTCAGCGGTCACACTTTCAGTGGAGCTTCAGACGCTATTCTAGTTGACGGACAGAGTACCGTTAGACTGTCAAGTCTACAAGCTGACTCTCTAATTAGTGGCGCAGTCTTGCCGGACGGTACCATTCTCGAGGCCAGCCGGGTAGTAGCAGAGCCCGGAGCGGTCGTTCTCGACGGTGTAACGCTGGCTGTCGGCGGACCGGCAGCGGTTGTGTCTGGCCATACGTTCACCGACGGTCCGAGCGGGCTGATTATTGACGGTACAAGTACATTGCCTCTGAATCGACTTGCCGCAGCCTCGCAAACTCCGGCAGATGTAGGGGCAGTTGACAGCGGAGCTATCATCAACGTGGGAGACCACGCCGTTACTGCGATAGGGGTACCGGGTACACAAGGCGCAGTCTCCGTTGCTGGCCAGACAATATCTGTGGGTGGCCTAGCAGTCACTATCTCAGGCCACACTTTGAGCGAGGCTACCAACGGCATTGTAACGGATGGAACAAATACCAATCAGCTTTCGCGAATCATACTCCCAGGTGCTGGAATAGAGACTGGAGTTATCTTTACACTTGGTACACGGATGGTGACGGCCTCAGAGGCGTTGGGTTCTCCAGGCATAATGGTGATCGACGGTCGGATCATTACCGTTGGCGGGCCAGCTATCACGGTTGCAGGACATACCATAAGTTACGGATCCAACGGGTTGGTCGTCGACGGTCGAGTTACCAATCAGCTGTCTAGCATCACAGCGTACGCAGCTTCTGCAGTGGTTACAACAACACCGGCGCACAGCGATGCCTCGCTCCCTCTGCCTAACGGGGCGTCGAAAGGTTCGATGGTTTCTCGCACTTCCATCAGTCCAACCAAGGCGTCTAGTGGATCCCAATTGCGGATGAGAATGATGTCTGTTTTGGGAGGGGCCTTGATAGCCTGCATATAAACCGACCATGCACTGAAAGCAACAGGTAGCCGTCATTACTCGTGGTGCTTGTGTCATTTGTGCTTGCTGTCGTAGAAGCTGTTTGGTTCAGAGTCGCGTAAAAGTAGGCCTGCATTCCAGAGAAAGTCTGCGTCTTGTTCGAGCGGATCGTGAATCTAGCGTGGCAGGCTTATCTTCTTCGTCTGAAGCTCCAATATTAGTTGTGATGACTTCAGCCAACATATGATCCAGATCGAGTCAAGGCGGTGATGTGGAAAGGGAAGAAACTCTCTGAGTTCTAGAGCTCGTCGCCGCCAACAAACAGGGTTTGCTCCGCGATCCACCGAGGCACGTTCTCCGCAGTGGGTTGTTTTGAAGTGCAAACATCCTCCTCTCGAGCAAGCCATTGAGACGCTGAACATTCCTCCGGACTTGCTACTACCATAACAACCTTCTCATGATCTACTGCCTTTACTAGTGCTAAGTTGCTTTCAGCCGCTCAACATTTGTCGAGCGTGACTTCAGTAGTAGTGACAGCTCTAGTCTACCGAGGCGAGCGAGGCAGGCAGAGGGCTCCACACTAGGTCTCCATCTCTTCTTATACCAAGTCTTCTCTTGCCTTCATTTACTCTTTCTCCTCTTCTTTGAGCACTTCACTACTGCCAGGCAACCGCCCATCGAAAGACTTGGAGATCTACTGGAACCATATGGAGTTCAAGGCCCAATTCTTCTGCCTCCTTCTCAAAGGACTATATATCTAAATTCACCGTACCATCATAAACAACTACAGACCAGAGAAACAGCAACTCTCCAGACCGAGCCAATCATTACAACAGCCCATGATGTCTACACCCCAGCCTCTATCCGAGCTCGTGAAAGTCGTCCACGGCGAAGGCGACTACACTTCCAGACTAATCTCCCTCAAACCCGTCCCAGCAAATGGCCTCCTCACCCCCATCTCAGGCTCAACCACCACCTCCACCCGCGCCTACACCTCTGTGCAAACCTCCGCGGATACGGATATCGAGCTCAACAGCGACCTGGTCTACGCCAACCACTCCTGCTCACCGTCGGTCGTCTTCGACGTCACCAAAATGGAGGTCAGAGCCGTGCCAGACAGGGCTTTAAAGGAAGGCGACGATATCACTTTCTTCTACCCGAGCACTGAGTGGGATATGCAGCAGCCGTTCGAGTGCAATTGCGGAGGGAAGCAATGTCTTGGTACGATCAGGGGGGCGAAGTACCTCGGTAAGGATGTGTTGGGCAAGTGGTGGCTTAATGCACATATTGAGAAGCTCGCTGAGGAGCGAGGAGAGAAGGGAGATGAAGTTGGGGAGAAGGGGGCAGCGCTGGTGGACAGTGTGATAGGAGGAACAGTCAAGGCCTGAAAGAAATTTGGAGAGTCCTACCTTGGCATCATGAACCTCGAGACAGGTTTCACGCTGATCTTCGCTATTGGTATGAACCCTGCGAGTATGTACCAAGCGTACAAGATATCATAAAACCCTTGCGTTCCATGCGGCGGGTTGATGGGAATATGTGCTACATGTGTGCAGAAATTGTCGAACTGTTGAAAACTGACAAGGCTCGACAGTGCCCTCGAGTCGCCCTAGACATCGACGCCTCGCTCGAGAGCATTAGCAATGGCCCTACTGCGCAGGTTGAGGCCACTTCTAGCTTCCTGTGTTATGCAGTTCAGTCGCTGTCTCTACCATCCAATCTCGGTTCGAGGGTCGCTTGATTGAAGTATCAAGGTCCTGCACAGTCTACAGCATGCTCTACAGAATAGCCCATAATAGCCTTGCACACAGGAAGATGCTCACATACCGTTGCCGGACTTCTGCAGAAGAATGCATATAGAATCCCAAGATTGGCATTAACCGTAACCTCCAATGCTCTTTGCTAACGGCGAAAGGTCCTTATGTGAGCTCTTCCTCGGGTAATCTATGGTTATGTGACTTGCATGCTCTGGGGACCATCGTACGTTTTGCTCCTCCAAGATGATACAGCCTCCCTCGATACCCGATATTACTAATGGGTGACGAGCCTAGAAGGAGCTGTGCAGTAGGAGAACTCGGAGAGGTATGCAGCTCTTTGATCGAGTTCCTCTAAGTCCGATAATTCCGCGGAGGTGTTTAGTTCAACCTCGAACCGCTCGTCATCCCCCTCGTTCTTTTCTACAACATCAACATCATGCAGTCGTGTTGCTTCTCAGGCTTTAAATGGGAGGGAACTCCCGGTGGACGGGAGGATACCATCGATGATCACAAGGTCTACATCAGTGGTGACAACAAGGACCGAGCCATTCTGTTCTGCCATGACGCTTTTGGTTGGCAACTCAACAATGC
>JAKLLW010000928.1:0-21372 GCA_022814695.1 Neocatenulostroma microsporum | reverse complement strand
TACTACAGCCAAACCGAGTTTCCTTCTCACCGCAATGACCGCGGATCAACAAGAACAGTAGGCTCAAATCCACCACCTTCCTCACTTGCCCACCGCAGCAAAGCAGTCTTCGCTTTCCCATCAATACAACACAACCTCACCTCCCTCCCCTCCTCCACGCTCTGTCCAGCCACTTCAGGCGGAAGCACATCCAAGCCAGCAGCACGCTGAGCTTTCTCTGGACTGTCCAGCGGACCGGTGAGCTCGACCAAGTAACTCACAGAACTCTCCGTCTCGCCACCAACAGCCGGCAACAACTCCGGAAGAAGAGCTTTCTTCTTCTGCAGTTCAAGCTCATACTCGTAGGCTTCGCGGTCGTAACCTTGGGCTTCTTTCACCGTGCGGATGGCTTCCCAGTGGGTGTCTGAGACACGCATGCGGGTCAAGTTCTGGCGGTGGGCCATTATGCGGTCTACTGCTTCGTCTGGGCTTAGCCCGAAGAAGGTTTGCCAGCGGGCCATGGTTGTGGAAATGCTTTCGGGTTTAGTCTCGTTGTCGTCGAGGGTGCTTATGGAGGCATTTCCTGCCATGCTTTCGAGCTCTTGTTGGAGGGTGTAGTCGTCCATGGTGTAGTCTCGGTATGTAATGTCCGGTAGTACTTGGCCGGACTTTGAAAGCCAGAGCGAGGCAAGCAGGTATACGCTGAAACCGGTCTTGTTATATTGTTTGTTCCCACTGTTCGTCGCGCCGACTCATACTATGTCCGGTGAAGGCGAAGACTCACGGCCGGAGACTCGGCGTCATGGTGGCTGCCAATTCTGCACGCCGCATAGGAAGGCTGCACTGGAGCAGTTGTGCTCGACTCATACTCTGATCGATGACTGAAGGATTGTTGGTGCCCTGAGAAGAGTCAGAATGCCATGTCACTGTCGCCAGAAACCAATCGCCGGAGTCGCTCGATACGGAAGGTACAGCCGCTCAATTCCGCAGACTTCACCTCGATCTATCGGACCATCCTCTTCTCGCCTATCAATATTTGAGTCATAAGGTAGTACTGATACGCAAGTCGCACCTGTCTTTTCTTTCTTCTCTTCCATCTCTCCCCTCTCATGCCCACGTAGTCTCTTATGATCCATCGCCATTTGACCAACCCAGCTCTACGCTCCATCCATACCGCAAGCTCCGCCAAAATGCCTCTCGAACTTCACGCCCTCGAAGAATCAGACATAGGTGCCTACGCCGACGTAATGTGGGCAGCCTTTGCACCCGATGTCATGGGCCTCATGTACCCCAACGGCTTCTCCAACGAAGCTCGCGAACACAGCATAACCTCATACCTCAAAAGCTGGCGCAAACACTCGGACACCGTCACCAAGATGAAAGTCGTAGACACAGACCTACCCCTGGAAGACCCATTCAAAAGAATAGTAGGCGTATCAGACTGGACGTTCTACCGCCACCACCGCAGCGACGCCGAATTAGAACAAGAACGACACGAAGGCAAAGACGACCCTTTACCCCCTGGTGCAAACCCGGAGATGCTCAAAGCGTTCTTTGGAGCGATATACAGAGGCAAGAAGGAGCATCTTGGTGGGAAGCCGCATGTTTTACTTCATATCTTGGCTACCCATCCGAAGCATCACAGGCGAGGGGTGGGGTTGATGCAGATGCAGTGGGGTTTCAAGGAAGCGGAGAAGCTCGGTTTGCCGGTGTGGTTGGAGGCAAGTCCGATTGGGAGACCGCTGTACGAGAGGAATGGGTTTGAGATATTGGGATGGATGGACTTCGATTCGAAGAAGTGGGATCCGAAGGGGGAGAAGGATTTGCCGCATGCGCTTATGCTGCGACCTGCGAAGACGAGCAATGGTGTCTAGGAGGCACGTCAACGAGGTAGCCTCGGTCAGTATGAATCTCCTCTATCTCAATACGATCTCCCAACTCGTTCACTTCTCCAACACTTTCACGGCTAAAGTTCGGCAGCTGGAGTTTTCGGTATATATTATTTATTGAAATGCTGAATCAGCACGTAGAACCTGGAAATGGGATCTGCACCGTGGACCTCGCCGCCCGGGACGGAATTGAGGCATACACGTTAAAAGGGTTCGAGCTCTGCTGCCCCCGGTCATGGGTATCTTTACTGCCACTGCTTGCATGCACTGAGGTACCTATGACCACTCTCGTTATGCTCCGCTCAAATCCTTTTTGCCAAGCTTATGAGGCCTCGGACTTTTCTCTCCTCTGAGGTGTGAAGATGTGCAGGAACTGAAACATTGATAGCAGATGCAGGTCTTCCACTCCTTGTGTTTGTCTTGGCGCGCTGCGCGCAAGTCTTGGACATTCAGAAACTGAACTTCACTTCTTAGACTTCATTCCAGAATGCGGGGCAGTTCGCCATTCACGGTTAGCGGCACCCTGCGCACCTTCCCGAAACAACCCGCTTTCCCAAAACATTTGCGAGGTTTTCAACAGCTTCTGCGCTTTCAAATACCAACACCAACTCGACCGACGTACTTGAGTCAGGCTGCGATCCCGCTTGCAGAGATGGCCGACGAAGTGACGCAGCTGCTTGAGGTAGCCCTCAAGCAAGCAGGGAGTGCGGAGAATGCGGTGGCGATGATCAGACAGATGGCACGTTTGGCGCATTTGCGGTACGGAGCGGAGATATGTCAGGATAAACATGTCAGCGAGTTGTTGGCGGATGGCTTTTTGGACTGGGCGGGTGAAGGTCTCGATGTTGGAGGTGTAGGTGGAAGCGAAGACGGAGATAAGGAAGAGGAGGATATTGGAGACGCGGAAGAAGGGCGTGATGATGAGAGCAACGCTCAGAAGGTGGTGGAAGAGACTGTCGCGCTTGGCCTGGATGCAGATGCGTCAGCGCCTACCAAACGCGAACAAGTGGATCCGGCTGCTGCACATCCTCTACAGCCGAAGCACACCGCGGCGGCTCCACCAACAAGAGTTACAAGCTTGCTATCTTCCGCGAGTCACCCGGGGCTCACTCCTTTGGAGGCTTCGATGCCAGCGAAGGCGGTGAACGGCGCCAATGCTATATCTCCGTCAGATGGTGCTCCAGCTCAGCCCGCTAGGGCAACCGCTGGCAGTGCAAGCCTGCGAGCAAAGCACGCAAAGCGGAAGGCCGAAGAAGTGGAAAGCAGTGCTGATGAGCTGGCCGACGAAGACGGCGACAACAGAACCAGGGGTGCGTATACTGATGGGTAGCACCCTTGAAGGCCTTCTCAGACTTCTGAGACTGCCGCATGCTTTCGGAGACAACTGCTAACAGTTATACCCATCGCTTCTAGGTGACGGTCCCCAAGAACAGCTCGCGAGATACCACCTTGGCACGTGGCCAGTACTCCTGGTTCTCCTCGGAGATATCGACCCCACGCAACTTTCGGATGCAGCCATCGTGCATGCAATTTGGCAAGCCCTGGTCAAGCGCTACACAACGTACAATAGAGAACGCCTCTACGAACCTGCTGAGCGGAAGCGCCCGGCTCCAGTCCTTCAAGGCCGCGATGGTCACGGTTTCCGCCTGAATCTCCACCTAATAGATGAGAATGGGATGAGAGCAATGCTCAAGTCTGTCATCGCTGGAAATCCTTCCGGTAGCCTTCCGGGCTTAGAGGCGGTGTTGAAGAAGTTTGCGCAGTGGAACTTGCCCATGTTCCCAGAGCTTACGGATCCCGAGACGACTACGAAGAAGTTTGAGAGTAAGAGGGCGGAACCGTATGGTTCAACGATCGACATCCTGCGGCCTCTGGACCAAGACGGTCTGCACATACCACCCG
The DNA here is from genome assembly GCA_022814695.1 of Neocatenulostroma microsporum. NCBI lineage: Eukaryota > Fungi > Ascomycota > Dothideomycetes > Mycosphaerellales > Teratosphaeriaceae > Neocatenulostroma > Neocatenulostroma microsporum. The sequence goes on along the minus strand of JAKLLW010000928.1, from coordinate 17,602 downwards.
ACGCCAGACGCTGGGATGACTTCTGTTTACGCTTGTTTAGGGTAGTGAAGGCGAAGGTGAACTTGGAGGTACGACAGCATATACAACTCGTTGTGAACCCTAGCTGACCAGTCCCAGTGCTCAGATTCTGCTCTCTTGAAGCCTCCCAAAAAAGTCGTTGGCAGAAGGGAAGGTCGCAAACGAGCGAGGATCGAGGCTGGAGACGCGGCTTCAACAGCAAACCTAAAATTTACCAGAGAGGTCATGTACTCGCTTGTCGATCCAGGCCCAGGTGCCATACGATACAATTTTGCCGACGCTCTCCAGGAAAGTGTAGCCGACCATGCCATGACGCCCGAGAAAGCTGAAGCGACCCTTGAAAAGCAGGTGTACCAGCTAGCGAAGTTCGAACCCGGCGCCTTCCCCGAGCTGCCTGGGAAGCATCCTGCCGCCGACAGAAACACTGAGTCCACTGCGGCTACTGCACCAGAGCCCGCACAGGACACACAAACGTCCATCGTCGCTGCTCTTGGAGGTGGAAAAGTCCAGGACAAGGTCACCAAGAGCTCTCGAGGAACAATCGTCAACAACTTGTTTCGTCACATCGACCTGTACAGCAAACAAGGTCGAAAGAAGGACGCACCAACTCCACGACCGTTGGTACTGCGAGGCCGTACTACGGAGTTCTACCGTGTGGACTTCACGCTCGATTCAACTTCGCCTGCAGGGATAGCTGCCCGCATTCGTCATCACCCTGGCGCACAGAACCGTGCTCCAGAGTGGGATGAGTGCGAGTTACTGTTGGGTCATCTCGTCAAGTGGAACCCTGGGCTCTTCCCAGACCTTCAAACGTCTGGAGTGAGCCAGACACCGCAAAGTGCAGACCCTGGGTGCTTCGAGTCAGCGCTCAACTTTCTTGCCCGTGTTGACCGTGTGCACCTGTATAAGCCACTGAGGCCTAGCAACCGCGGAACGAATTGTGAGAGGATCTTCGAGGCCGTGAGGCAGCGCGTGATGAAGAAGACTCCAGGCTTCTTTCTGCTCCGATATCCAAACTTTGCGGGCTTGCTTCAGGAGGGATTTGAGGAACGCAGCAGGCTTGCGCTGTCCTATCGTACGGCGGTACATCGCACTAATCTCTGGGACACGCTGTCGAGTTGTTTCACAGTCCACGGCTCAGATGCGGAGACGCTCGAGGAGGCCCTCGAAGCTGTCGTCTACGAGCTGGCTACGAAGGTCCCGAAAGCGTTTCCGGAGATCTTCGATTTGGCATCGCGATAGCAGATCACGGATCCAAAGAGCAGGACAGCGCGTGAAATGGGAGTCGTTAAGACGGCAGGGGAGGGTGTATAGCTGTAAAGCAGCTGCGAGGTAGGATAAATGGTAGTATGGTGCGCAAATTGGTGGCTGGAACAATTTAGTGCACTTCAAAATGTGCAAAAGCAAGCATATGCGTGCTGGAACCCGCAGAGACTGACAAAGACTTTTGAAAATGTGGCATTGATATCGCAACGGTCAGTGCTATCTCATCTTATTCTGACTTATATCGTGGGCGTTACAATGTATTCACCCACATTCACATTTGTCGGCTAAAGCCGGGAAGTAGTAATCAAAGCTACATTAGACCACATATGACACAATCAGCAACCTCCGCGCGTACACCATAAGACTGCTTGTTCGCATTCGACTAATTGGCTTCTTCGCATCTCCTGTCTGGCAACCAAGCAGATCGAAGGCAACTTCGCTACCGCATCGCAAAAAGCTCTGAACTCCTCCGGTCTGAAGCACAAACGATGCCACACACCACTGTACGAAGGAAACGCTACCTAACCACCTTCGCCCGACCCAAAAGGAGTCATGGAGCAGGTCGAACCAGAGCGTGGAGAGAAGCCCAGAGCGGTCAGGCCGGCGGACTTTCGCACCGCGTCCACCAGCAGCCAACCTCAGAAGTGGCCACTACCTCTTCGCCCATGGCGACCGACCGTGACGGCGATGTGACAATGGCAGACGCTGCGGGTGTTAGCCAAGGCGAGGATATGGATGGCATGATCAAGACTGCGCTCCACCATGCCGGCGATGCTCTGGGCGCGGAGCAGATGCTGAGGCAGATGGCGGCGTTGGCATTGAAGAAGTATGGGACGCGGGCACTGGAGAGCGAGCACATTAATAAGTTGCTTCACGGGGACTCCGAGGAATCTGGCGGTGGGGATGACAAGGATTTGCAGGTTGCAGAGGGAGCGGATATGGCGGCGAAGGGAGGCGCAGGAGATATAGGCACAGCTCACGGCTCGCCGCAGATATCTTAGTGGGTACGGAAACTGCGGATGCGAGATTCTCTACGCCTGGGCGTTGCTGGTAATCTTTGGAATGCAAGTCGGGCTGCGAATGGTTGTTTGCAGCATGTTGCATTCACCAAGCTCTCTACAAGTTATAGGCGGCATCATGGTGCGGTAGGGACATCCCGTACACTAGCGCTCCCTTGTCATTGCGAATAAGCTGGTGTGTCGGTGCAAGTTGCTCATAATGCCTATACAACGTCACAAGTCTAGCATTCACTTCGCTTTGCCCAAAGTGGCAAAAGTGGGGCCGACCGAACTTCTGCCTAGCGCGGAAACTTACACAACTTCTGCGCAGCAACGAGAATCCTCTCATCAAACCTATCGAAACGGACAGTGTGCGCTCTCTCACACATCTCCCAACCGACGTTGAGCGTCAAACGACCAACTACCTTCTATCGCAAGTCATCATGGCGGAACTCGGCGGGAACGACACTGTGGACACAATTCTAGAAACGCTCGTAGAGCACGCCAGCGATGCTGGAGGTATCGACGCACTCCTCGAACGAACAGCTCTGCTAGCGTCTCAGATGTACGGTTCGGATGTATGTCGGTGCGAGGCGATAAGCGGCCTGGTGGCAGATGGCTTTCTTGCGGAGATAGGTAGGGATTTGGCAACACAAGGGGTGATTATCCACGGTCCGGAGCGCAAGGGGGAAAGGGAGCAAGATACGGGAGTTGTTGATGGAGCTGCTGCCATAGATGACTGTCCGTTGTCTGCACAGGCTGCGTCGTTGCCGATGGCCGAGATGGCTGGTCTGGATACTGAGCAGACACACCTTGCGGTCAAATCCGGTGGCACAATAAGCGATGGACTGGATACAGTGGCGGATCGTCAAGGCGGGCGTAGAGAGGTATCGGATGCCGGCGTTGGAGAGGCGGCAGCCTGTTGTTTCGGCGCAAGGGCCTCTGCACGCAAATGCACGGCCGAGGATACCAATCTGAATGTTGATACCCAGAGTCCGGTAGACCAGAAACCCTCGCGCTCGACACTACCGACTGGTGTCGCAAGTCTGAATACTGCACATCAAGCTGCGGACGCCGTAACCACTCTCCCAGAGTCAGCAATGCACCCTGACCGCTTGAAGAAACGGTTGATATCTGGAGACGATCAGCAAAAGGGGTCTCAGCTTACATTTCGCCCGGACATCACGACGAGCAGAACTTTTTCCGTCAGCTGAAGAATCGCTTCTTGGCTAATCTTGGTGCTGGCTCCCCAAAGGTCGAGGCATCTCTAGAGGCGCATGTGTACAGGTTGGCGGAGCTCGAGCCGAGAGCCTTCCCGGAGCTCTTCCAGAGCAAGAGTCAGTCGGGAATGAGCTTCGATCAGACATCCATCATCGACGTCCTTTGCGGCGAAGATTTCGAGTTCGGTAGAGAGAATGGCACCCAAGCCAAGACGAACATGGAATTTGCACTTATTAGACGCATCAGCGACTACAACGACAGGCGCGAGGCTTCAGAGGGCAAATTGCCCGAGCTGACACTCAGAGGTCGAATGTACAAGTCGTTCAGCATCAGTTTCGCTATGTCCAATAGTGTGATGTCGCTCGGCAGCCGAATGACCCATCTCCCCACCACCTACAGGACAGCCGAGCGAGGGGAATGCGAGACGCTGCTACGCTACTTGGTGCTGTGGAATCCAGACTTGTTCCCAGAGTTGACAAGCGTGCCGGCCGCGGCGCCTGAACCGTTCAGATCTGCACTTGAGGTCCTTGTTGAGAGTGGCGATGCCAGACTCAAGCTTCCTTTCGACCAGACGTCGATCGACAAACCAATTTGTGCTAAAGTCTGGGAGGCAGTCAAGAAGCGTGTGAGACGCCATGTAAGCCCTCTTGCCACCAAGTCTGATTGCTCCGTACTGACATGTCTTGACTGACAGGTTCCGGACTTTGCGCTTTTCAAGCATCCATCTACCAAAAGCCGTGCACATCTGCCTTCAAAGTTCTTACTTGTAGAGCGTAAGGCTAACCAGAAGCGGAACTTTCTGGCCAATATCGAACACTGTTTCAACACTGTCAAGCATCACGGACCGGCTATATGGGAGGACGCGCTAGAGGCACAGGTGTTTCAGCTTGCGATGCTTGAGCCGAGAGCATGGCCGGAGCTGTTTGATTGAGGCAGAATGGCAGATACGCCGCAAGGGTGGCATACCAAGTCGCACAGTGATAGGCAGAGGTGACGATGAGGTTGAACAAGAGCGGAGGGCGGAGGCCGGCTTTGTGACGATCCCTTGATACAGCGCGGGTGGAAAATTGTGCAGCTTCAAGTAGAGTGTAAACCGAGCATTCAACGCCATGAGGCTATTCTCTATACGCTCTCGGTATACCAGCAATGCAGCCTCCTGTAGGGCCGGGTGCCATACCGGCGACGCATCCGTCGCCCTGCTCCAATAGCAGTTGTGCGTCCACGTCAATGCTTCGAACCTCTCATTCCCACTGTGAAGTCTCCACTGTGTTTCGACTTTGCGAGCTGGTACTACACTCATGGAAATGTGTTGTGCGCCGCTGGCCTCTCCAGCGATTGGCTAGGTCACAAAGAATTTTTAGTAGGAAACCCGTAAGCCTGCCCGAGCGTTCTCGTGCCTGAAGGAATAGGAAGAAAAGAGCTTTCAATTCGTTTTTTCCGCTTTTCGGTCGCCGCAAGAAGGAAGGTTCGGGCGTGTACGAGACTCGGCTGGCCTTTGCTGCTGTCTGATCGAGCTTTATTATGGAGCCTCTACCTTTGACGACCATCTGGCCAAAAAGCCCTTGACCGACAGTCTGCGTTGTCAAAGCCCAGGTTCGTGACAAGGCTTTGATGCAATCTGCCCACGAATGAGCTAGACCCCTAGAGGGTCTATCGACGTTGTTGCTGCCTAAGCAAGCCTTTTGTCGCAGCAAACTGCTGCGTGCCAGATAGCGAGAAAGCGCACCGGCGCCGGAACGGGACATGCGTACACACTCTCGTGTTGACATGCAGTCCGCCTCCTCCCCTTCTGCACATTACGACCAGAACGAAACTCCGTGCACGGCAGTCCAGGCGACCCCAATTGCACATCGCCCAATAGGAGCAATCCGCATACACGTCGTTAGGCTCGCTTCTACCAACAACGGTGAGTTGGCCCGGACGCACTACACCATGGCGGACCTTCTGCCACCCAGCCACACCCAGCTCACAACGATAACGAGCAGCGATCTCAGCGTGCATGTCTTCATAGGCTACATCAAGCAATCTCCCATCCTCTTCAGGCCCGATAGAGACGAATTCTTCTGGGTCAACCCAGGTGCTGAGGCAGAATCCTATCCGATTGGGATTTCGTGGCGAATGGCGATTGAGACCATGATACGAGACAATGCACGAGCTGGGTTCTATGTTCGAGAAAATCCGAGCTTTGAGAGTGGCGTGTCATCATCGGCATCTCAAGACCAAATGCAAGGCGGGAGACCGCACGCACACGCCCATCAAACTGGAGGCCTGCCGGGATCCGCTTCCAGCGACGACCAAGAAGGCGATTCAACAACAACGGATGAAGCCAGCGTGGGCCAGGGCAGAGCTTTCAGTCATGGTGTCGGTGGTGACGGTAACACGTCTCAGGAGCATCAGGGCAGCAGCGGCCCACTCGGGAATCCACAAATTGATGTTGCTGCGCTGAGGAGGTTGTCGGTCCAAATGAGCTACAGAAGGCTCCTGCAGTCAGTTGGGTGTAAGTGTCATATACAGGGACCAAGGTGCGATAGCGAAGGCGGCGGAGATTGATACAGCGAGGTGATCAATCGGCAGTTGAGGAAAGCAGTGATTACTGTGACTTCCGCTGTCGCTGCCGGCAATGAATATGCTCCACTGTGGTTGCTTCTTCGTTGTACTCCGCTGAATCTTGTGATTCTTCCGCACTACCTCCATTCCGCTTATGCGCTCTTGGATTGGCTGTGATTCGATGTCCAAAGTATTGGTCTGCGTGAACGATTGTAACATCTCTTCCGCAGCCCTTTATTTGCCTTAGTCTCTGCCCTTGCCGCGGATTGTCATTGCTAAGGCCTCACCAAGCCTTTCATCGCAGCAAACAGTACCCATGTCGAACGCCAAATCAGTCGTAGTTATTACTGCGGTATGCTGGTAAAGACAGCCCGTCAAGACGCTCCCGAGCACACCGACCATGGCCAATTCATCAGAACATCCCAACTCATCTGGACCTGAAACGGCCAGCAAGGCTGAGGCCTCCGAGCTACACAATAATCGCCTATCCAAGCGCACTCATGGTCCACCGAACGTGCCTCAAGCACCTCACGTCGCGTCCAGCAACTTCACGACCACCACGCATAGCGAATTCGAGGTGGGCAGCACCAATCCTCGAGGAATGCCAGCGGAGGAAGCCAGCGACCACCCGCAGCCGTACACTACAGCGGACCCAGCCCTCGGACAAGAAGCGGCGGCTGTCACATTCCCACTTGCACCGCGACAAACACCGATCGGACCACCAGACGCAGTCCAAGCCGCCTTCCGGAACGGCCCTCTACCCCAAGTTCGCTCTTTTGGACAACTCTTGAACGTAGCAGGGAGCCTTCCTCCAGCCGTAGACGCGATCCGCAGTACACTAGCGGCGACTCTCGACGAGGCGACGATGGGTGCCCTACCAGCACGAAAGAGAGAAAAGAGTGAAGTCGAGGAGAGGGATATCACCGATTTTGTTTCCCCATCGTTTTTGCGTGCACTGAGCGAGAACGACACAGCAGTAGATGCCGTGACTTTGACAGGAAGACAGCATGTAACGACAACAGTTGGTGGTGTGCTTCGGGGCGAACTGTGGCCAGCCTATGCCGCCTATGCGTTACCAACAGACTGGCATCGTCTTGTCAACAGATTGTTGCTGTCCACGGCCATGAACATCAAGACATCCAGGGCCTTAAGGCTGCGCCGTAGTGCGGAAAGGGCCAGCAAGCGCTCTATGTCTTCAGCGGAGCGCGGCATGGATGAGTCGCTGCAGACCACCGGGCTAACGCCAGGTAACAACGGCGTCGACGTCGGTCCGCCAACCCAGCACTGGCGCTATGATGAGACTGAAGGTGTCGGGAACCCCGAAAATGTCACTTTCAGACTGTTTCAGGAAAGTATACAGGCTGCGGACGACAGGCTTCGCTCTCCAAACGGCCCATATGGAGGTCTTGCTGACTCCCGCGCAGCCGCGAGTGGCCTTGATCAACTGGTGAATGAGCAGTATGGCGGAAGCGGAGTCAATGCCCTTGCATATCCGAATGAAAACGATGGCGGCACCGTGAGTGGGAGCCCAAAAGACAACCTGGGCGTAATGGACAGAGGAGCTGGCCGAGAACAAGCAAACGACGTTCAATTAGGCGGGAATGCAACTGCCTTGGATATGCGTGAAGGTGAAGATCAGGTCTTGGACCCAGCGCTTTTCGATTATCAGCCGGACGGCAATGAGCGTTTTGGTACTGGCAGCTTCCAATCGAGAGGAGTGGGACGGTGAGCTGTAGCTTGTCGCATGCATCAGTCGGCGGTGGACCGTGGAGTACTTGGGCACCTAACAAGTTGCTAACCCCACAGCATAGATGCGGTCCGCTTGCACACATTGCTCGGACTTCAACTTGTCATAACGTCTCCCCCTTGCTGTATTCTCCTACAGCCCTTGCCGCTTCACCCACCGTCCAATTTGAATCTCTTACTGCCTCAGGACGACACTGCTACTGCTCTCCAGCGACACCGTCCAGTCTGAACTCTCACCGCCTCCGGACGACACTGTCACTGCTTCCTATCGCGAGCCCGGGTAGAAAGTTCCTTGAGGCTTTAGCTAGCATGCTTTGTCCACCAAGTCCTGCTTCTGAAAGGCACTCCAGCGTAAACAATTCCAGAAGTCTCAGAACCCGGGGACCGTGAGCGCAATAGAGAACATTCCTGCAGTCCGCTGCCATGTCTCGAACGGTCCATCGCAGCAAACACTGGCCATGATCATTGTCCAGCGAGCCTCATATTCTACTCTTGACTCCTGCGTCAACATCGAATTCGTAGTACCGCTTTCGAGAATCGAAATAATCCATCATGTTCGCTTCTGACCTGCAATCGCAGCAAGGTGAGGAGCAAGCGCAAGCACTACCGTGCCCAAAGACCCCCGAGCTTACCCACACCCAAGACAGCGCAGCAGAGCAAGCTGCCCAAGCCCATAATAATACACGCACATCCGCACTACACCCAAATACCTCGCACGGCCCCTCCGACGCCGTCCTCCTCAACTTCCGCATGCCGAACGAGCCTACCATCGAGAACTTTGGCGACGTCCTGAACATCCTGCCAACACTCCCGGGCACATCGCTGTTCTCACCACCCATCCAACACCCCTTCAATCTCGTCAAGAAAAACGTGCAGGCTGCAGATCCGGAGGAGGAAGAAGAAGAGTATGGCGAGGCGGGACCCACAATCTGGTCCACAAAAGAAGCCATATCTGCGCTTGGCCTTGACCTCCTCAGATCGAATACGCAGGAAACGACGGTCATCACGCTCGACGGCTCTGAAGTGGCTACTACCGTCGGCGAAATCTTCCAAGGCGGGTTGTGGCCACAAGGCGCCTTACCGCAGGACTGGGACGAGATTGTGGACAGGTGGCTGTACAAGGCTATGAGACGTGCGGAGGAGTCTAACGGTCTGGCAGATTTCGGTGGTGGAGGTGCGGAAGGTGGGGGATACTAGGTTCTTGCATTCACCGATTGGTGGGAGAAGTGGTGATGGCGGCGGTGGCGGTACGAAGCAGTGGATGATGAGACGTGCCACGACTGGCATCCTTGCTTTGCGAGATCCTCTCCTGTGGTTTGATGTGTTTCACTACGACTGGAAAGTCATCATCTTCACACCTTCCCATCCTTCCCTCCCTTCTCGCCATCTCCCGCGACTGGCATCTTCATAACCTCCTCCACACCCCACTCCCTCTCACAAGCCGCCTCGTCCTCCTCACTCCAAGCTCTAGGTAACACAGCGAACACCAAGTAGCTAGTGTGCGTCTTAACCTCCGGCTCAGTCCTATGCACCAGATTCCCTTCCTTATAAATCTTCCTCTCCTCCGCCTCCTTCTTGATCCTCTGCAATCTCTCGGCTTTACTCTGAACTTTCCTCCATGGACCCTTTTCGCCTTTCCCGTTGGCATTAGCACCGCCTGTGGAGGCAGCAGAACTGTCGGGGTTAGCCATCTCGCTCTTAGCCTGATGAAAATCCCCCAACTTCTGCTCTACCTCCCGCAATCTTCCTACCGCTTCATCAACCGTCGCCGCGCTTGCGTTGACGCCGCGAAGTCCTTCGTTCTTGAGGCCTACCTGCTCACGCCTGACGTCTATCCGTCGGTTCGCCACTTCGACCATCTGGATCTCTGTCCAGCCGTTTTTGCGCAGGTAAGAGACTGTGGCGATGACTTGTTCAATGCAAGGGGAGAAAGTGCAGAGGTGGACTGGTTTGTCTGGGTGGAGAGGAGAGGGTTGCGTTGAGGATCGGGTGAGGTGGCGAAGAGCTTGCCAGGGTGCTGGGAGGTCGAGGAAGATTGCTTCAGCTTCTGGTGATAACGACACTGAAGCTGAGGACGATGATGATGGCGTGTCGGCGGATTTGTGTGGCAGAAGGAAGCCGTCATTGCATGCGTCTCGATGCGTGAGGTGGACTACGCCATCCAGACCATGCTCGCTTAGCTCCGTGCGTAGGGTTTGCACACGCGGTTCGTGAAACTCGTAACTGCACACCTTGCCCAGCCTTCGCTCCTTGCTCGGTTCAGGCTCAGCAGGGTCAGATGGGTAGCCAGAGAATACAGCCCTGGCAGCCGCATGCGTGAAACTGCCACTTCCTGCTCCGGCTTCGATGATGGTACTTTTGGGTTTCACACGTAGGCGCTGGAGGATGTAGCAGTAGTCTGGCGTATACACAACTTGTGTGCGGTGGTCCAGAGAAGACGTCCAGGATTCCGGTGTAGGCGGGAGGAGGTGTATGAAACCCGAGCCGGCTTCTATAGGTACTTTGGGTGCTGCTGGCTTTACCTGAGAGTCGATGGTCGCAACTGAGGACACGTTCTTCTGCTTCTTCGTCGGCGAGCCTTGTGCATCGTCGGCGACTACATTATCCGATTTCCGCTTCTTCTTCCCCTTCTCCGCCGCCTGACCACTCACCTCCTCCACTAAACCTACCTTTCCATCCAACCTCACACCGCCCTCCTCTTCTACCTCCCCATCCTTCTTCCCTTCAACAACACCCTTCCCCTTCTTCCCCTTCCTCCCCCTAGTCCCAGTATCGACCTTACTCGCCCTCACCTGACATCCCCACTCCAGCCCAATGAGCGTACTATGCGGGAAACTCCCGAACCGCGTATTCGTCACCGCTCCCTCGGCATACCCGTCATCTGCTGTGTTCTTCAGCGTTACGGGGATGAGGTTGTCGCGTTTCAGATGGAGGATGGCTAGGTCGTTTGCGGAGGAGGTGGGAGGTGTTTGGAAGAAGGGACTTGGTTGTGCTTGAGCTGCTGATGTGGTGGGCATGTAAGAGTCCGGGCCAGACACTGGGTTGGCGGTAGCGGCCATCGTACGGTCAGTAATGCAACAAATGTGACCGAGGGACGCTGGTTTGAGCTTGAGGTCAACTTTTACTTCCAAGCTCTATCGATAAGCCTTCGGCGCCGAAACGAGAAAGGTATACAAGGCTGAATACAGTAACACATGTGACACGAGACGGGTAAGGCATTGGCTACGCTACTCAATCCTCTACAGACATCCCCAGCGTGAGCATGTTTTATCTTCATTCACACATCCATCACCTCTACTCCGCAAAACATCACACAGTATACAAGAAATCCGGCCTCCCATCTCCAAGCCTATCAATCTCCTCCTCACTCTTCCCCTCAACCCAATGATCCCTCTGCCCACTCATCCTCTTCTTGTTCTCACTCACAAGCAAGAAGTGGGTTACCAAACTCCCACCCAACAAGAAAGTAATCATGTAAGCCAACACTACACCGTGCCCCGGTCGGTAGTTTGGCTTATCCTCCGCTCGATAGATATTGCTACTCACTACACCATTCAGGTTGCCCCAACCAATCACAAAGCCGATTGTGACGCCTCGCTTGTAGACTCCTTCCACATTGTTGGCTGCCCAGGAGATCGTGTTCGCAACGCAAGGATAGATACCGAGGGCGCCGAGGAAGGTCCCGGCGTACTTGACACCAGGCTCAGTACTGCCCAGCAACATGGAGAAGCCAGCGATGCCGAGAAAGGAGACACCAATATTGCACCAGCCGCGCTGTTGGGTACGGTCGGCTAGCCATCCGATGACAATCGTCAAGACAGCCGCAGCAGCGTAGGGGGGTACGGATAGTAGGTTGGCGGTCGTACTCGCGTACCCCAGCTCACTGATGATTGTCGGCAAAAAGAGCGAAAATGCATACAGAGCGCCATCACAGCCCATGTAGATTACCGCGAAGGCCCAGGTCTTCCAGTCTTTTACGGAAGCCTGGTATAACTGTCAGCGCACAGCTTGATTGGGCCCCGCCCCCCGGGTGGGGGTTCGCCAACGATTCCATACTTACCCAAAAGTAGCTCATCTTGAACTCTTCATGTTCGGCCGAAGATTGCGCATCAGCCTTCAAACGCCGAACAACTCGTTGTCGGTCAGGTTCGGAAAGAAATTTGGCGTCGTCGGGGAAGTCGTGGACGAAGAATTAGGAGACAAGGCCGAGGAGGACAGTAGCTAGGCCTTCGAGGATGAAGATCCAAGCCTAGATTTCAGTCAGCAGAGGTGGAGAGTGGGAGAGAAAGGATGTCGGGATCGGAGAGGTTTACCCATCCAGGTTTTCCGCCCACCCCTTTCATCTGCGCGATAGCTGCCGCGAGCAGACCACCGAAGGACCCAGCGAGCGCGGCAGCGGAGAAGAAGATAGCGGCGCGAATACCGAGTTCGCTGCGCTTGTACCAGCAGCTTAGATAGTAGTTGACGCCGGGAAAGAGCCCTGTCGCCCCACACATCAGCACCTCACCACCATCACCAATCATGACAGTGCAGGATAGCTAGATACGTACCAGCCTCCGCCATCCCCAAAAAGAACCTCGCAGCCGCCAACCCGCTAAAACTGCTCACAAGCCCCATACAAGTCATCACGATCCCCCAGAGCACCATAATAATCGGGATGAAGATACTAGGCTTCAACCGCTTAAGCAAGATGTTTGTCAAGGGCTCGAAGCCAGCGTAGGAGACGAAGAAGAGCGAGAGGCAAGCATTGTACTGTCCGCTACTCATATTCAGATCGGTGAGCAGGCCATCGATCTTGGCATTGCCAATGTTGGTCCGGTCGAGGAAGCTGGCGAGGTAGAGGAGGGTGAGCCAGGGTATTAGCATCCAGTCAAGTCTACGGACTAGCTTCTTGTCCTGTTTTCGGGTTTAGAAAGCTGCGGTTTGAGATTGGGAGGGCTATGGAGAGGCTTACTATGGCCGCTCTCTCCACGTCGCTGAGTCCAGCGTCTGGGTCAGGCAAGTCATCCAGTCCGTGGCCATGCTTCGCGACGTAGCCTACTTCTTTCTCATCTGGAGGCGGGCTGGGTGAGACGTTGTCGTCGTGCTTGAGGTCTGCTTTCTCCATTTTGCGCGACTTTCGGAGGGCTAGCTGAAGGGACTTTGTAGCTACAGACAAAGTGAGACGGAAGGGAGGTGAGGTTTAAAGGAAGACCACAAATCTTGCCTACATATCTTTCATCGGCACCATCTTGCAGCGAAGCGAGAGCCGCGCAGCGCGATCTACGACCTCGTGGCATTGCCGGCGTGACATCCGATCAAGCCGTTCACAGCACTGCAGATGCCAAGGTGATGAGATGGAGTGTGTGTACAGTAGATGTCTTATCTGCGTTGTCTGACTCGCTGGCAGTAGCGGAGAACCTTGTCTCCATCTGACGCTAGCTCAAAAGAGGAAGGCGCGCAGAGCCTTGGGGCGGGGTGAGTTGCTTGACTGTGGGTTGAGACTTCGAGATGTCTTCTCTTCCTTTCTCCCAACATCGTTATATCCGTGAGCCTTCTCGACGCGAGTGGTTGTAGTTGCACTCAGGTTCAGGCGTATCAAGTCTCCAGAGAATATGACCGAGGCTCCAATGTAAGGAATCCACGAAAGCCCACAGCAGGGCGCTCATGCAAGGGATGTCACGAACCTCTCCTTATCGTCTCCTGTACCCATCTCCTCCATGCTTCCTAGTACCTGCACCTTACAGACTCGCAGGCACCGTTCACAAATTTGTCCGAAACCGCCGCAATGACTTCGAGCAAAAGCACTGCCGAACCCGACAACAAGCCGGTGCCTTCTTCACCGCACTCTGTCGAGATGTTCAAGCAGACAGACTTCTCGCCATCAAAGCCGGACACCATTCGGCAACCATCGAGATGGCTCCCTATGGTGATGGGCGGCTTTCTCGTTATATTTCCAATGTACCTTGGATGGCAGGCGAACGACATATTCAGGTCCTGGCTGACTCCGGAGGTGCAGTACCGTGACCTACTCAGCACCTTCAGCGACTCCGCAGCCCACCAGAAACCGCAAATCGATCTCTTCGGTAGCTCCATTCATGTTGTAGACCCTCCCGTAGAAGTCTTATCCTACAAGTTCATCAGCACGAGTCTCGCGTCGTGCGGGCTTCTCTGTACACTGGAGGCAAAGTGCGCCGGCTGAACGCACATAGACGAAGTGCAAACATGGGTTCTTTGGCAGAGGGTCAGCGATCAGACGAACAAGATCTCGGACCAGTGAGGGAACGCAGCGCCATGGCCCATGCCAGGCTGTTACGACTATGATCTGGACTGATATTACCACAACCAATACCACCATTACGATGACCGGCACGCTGTATTGTACTGGAACACAGTTGTCCCTCGCGATTTTTCAGCAGCAACACGTTATTCCATCTTTATCTATCTGAGGTATCGGACGATAGAGCTGATTCTGCATTTGGTGGCAGATGTCCGAGGCATCCAGGCAGTGGCGAAGCAAGGTGCTTCATGCAAGGGACTTTAGCAGCTCTTTCTTTATCATGTCGCCTTTCGCCAGAACCTTCTGGAGACTGGACCGTTTGCCGTCAACGTCCTCTCCAAACGCCAGAGACACAGCACTGTCACAATGACCACTTCGCGCAGGAACAACACTAAGCGGCGCAGTAGCTCCGAACCTGATCCGCCCAAGGCGAGCACAGAAATCATCAAAGACACGACACCAGACCCAAGTGTTGACTTGGATGTCAATTCTGCGAAGGACAGGCTTGGGGCGTTGTGCGGTCTTGTGACCTTCATACTTCTTGCTCTCGGCTTATGGAAGCTTGTCGACATCGTGCAGTCATTGGACTGGTCCAGCGATGCTTCTGAGGGTTTCGAGTTCCACGAACCTCCTCTTAGATTCCACAAGCAACGGCTCAATCTCTCCGAGCATACGATCAGCCTGCAAGTGGGTGGTGACACACTCTCAGCATACAACGTCACGCACAATGGCCAGCATACATGCGATGTGGAATGCATGCTGGACAGGCGATGCGTACGGTCAGCGCATCTGGCTGAATTCGGCCTCTGCACGCTCCGGCAGAAGGATGTCACCGACTCGGACCAGGCTGAAGACAACGCACGACAGAAGACAGAGTCCGCGTCTTCAAAGACGGTCCATTCTGGACAAGGCAAGCGGCAAACGACGACGCCTGGCCATACCATCTTCGAGACTGTCAACGTCCAGTCTCTCAGAGATCGAGATCCGCTCGCCGCAACGCTGACAGCGGATTTCGGTTTTACTGTTACGTATTGCCCAGATTGCGAGATGGCTACCGACACAATGAAGGCCGAAGTCTAGAGTGTTGCAGTGTCGAGACGATGAGCGAAGGTTGAGAGGGCATCACCGCTTTCCAACTGTATTGGAACGCGGAATGTTTGGTTCTATAGACCATTGGCAGAGTCGAAACATATTGTGGGTTGGACCCCCTGGCTTGCGCACACCTGCGGTTTCCGCGGGAATACACGGCAATACCTCAAATAAGATACAGCTACACCTAGCTACGAACGTACGCTTCTCCCGTCAACTACATCGCACCAAAATGCTGCCCAAGGATGTCCGCCTACGAACTCCGCCACTTCCCGTACGAGGTCGGCAACGACTGCCAGAAGCACTTTGAAGGTCACGTCAAACACTGCATCTGCTGCACACTCTTACTTTCATCTATCCACACGCACAAGTACAAGGAGTGCAACCGAAGGCAACCAAACAACCACCCATCCGCGAGATGCCAAGCACATGTCCAACACATCCAAAACTGCGACACCTGCAACACAAAATGGCGCCGCTGGAACAGTCCCGGCATCTGCCTCCGCGCCATAACGATCTTCATCCTCCTTGGCGGCATCTTTACGATAACGACACTGCGGAACCAGAACGAAAAGATCTTCTGCCGGAGCTGGGTTGCTGCGCAAGTCGCAAACGCTATTTCTCCTACGACGGTCATGTTATGCTGGACCACGTTATTCCTCTGGATCGCTCTACCGATGGGCTGTTTCGAGAAGCGTTCCTTTTCACGGAGAGCCTGGCCCGGACCACAGATGATGGCACTTGCCATCTGTGTATTGCTTGGTGTTCTCTTCTCTTGGACTATGCCTTACCTTAGCTTCTTCGTGGCTCCCCTCATTTGCGGGAAGACGGATGAGTCGAACAGGCCGTACTGAGCGAGGTTTGGCGGGAACGGGCATGGCCTGATGCCAGGACGACTCCAAGGTGTAGTATCATTCACTCGACGATTGAGAGAAGCCGGCTTCCTGAAAGAGAGAACCGCCCTTATGCACAATCTGTACATCATCGAGCTACCGCATTTCTCTCCTGGTGTTGGTGGCATAGGCAGCATGCTTTGTTGCTGAGATAGCAAGTGGTAACGACGACGTTCACCAAGCTCGGAGATCGCAGGCGGACACGGTCAACGCGGGCACGATCAAAAGACAGGAAGCCAAGAGTTGGGAATGGCAAGGTGGCAAGCGTAGAGACTGGGAGTCAGGCGTACAGCAATGGAAGATCTTGCAAGCGTGTAAGGTGTATCCATCGGTCTAGGGATCTACAAGTATGAACAAGCGCTGCACAGGTATCAATCGGTCTGAGGTATCCAAGCCACCCTTCCCTTCCAAACCACCACGCTGGAACGATGCAGTCAGACACCCAAGCTTTTGCCGCCATTGCCAATCTATGCCGTTCTTCTATCGCAATCATGTCGTCGTACACTCATGCCTCGTATTCGTCGTATCGTTGTCGTCCACGCCAATGCAGCTGACAGCGAGGAGTTCAAGCGTCGTCATTGAGCGATTCGACGCTGTACTTGCTAGCGTCATCGTAGAGGTCTATTATGCACCCTGCGGACCACGCTTGCGTCGGGCACTGTAATGAAAATCAGCAAACAACATCCTCGACTCGCATCCAGGAATGGAGTACTCACCGAATCATAACAAACACTCCCATTCCTGTTCGTCAACTCCGTCAGTCCCGCCCACGGGCTATCATGAATCATGTGCATGCAGTTCAGCAACCTCTGCGTGACCTGCTGAAACGCCTCAACCTTCTCCTCCTTCGTGTTCCGGCGCATGAGATCGAACTTGAGCAGTGCCCGCAGGAAGAAGCCAGTGGGCCACAGCCACTCTGGACCTTGGTGGTAGTTGCGTCCCTTGGCAGTCTGGAAGTTGTCGCTGTCGTCGGAGTTGATGTAGTCAGGGTGGTACTCCAAGTCACTCGGGTCAAGCGTCGCCATACCGCAAGGCCCACGCAAAGCCTTATCGGCAATCTCGAGCGCGCCGATAGCGTGTGCCGGGTCGAAGAGCTCGGGAGCGACGGACATGGCGATGGGGAAGTTTGGTCGCAGCTGGTAGTCCCTGTACTCCTTCTTGCCTCTGTAGACATCCTTGTAGATGCCCTTGCGGTTGACGATCGAGGGGTTGACATCGTAATCACCGAACTGCGACGGGTCCGACGGGATGTAGTAGCAGTGCTCAAAGCTGTCCTTCAGCTTCTGCGCCCACGCTCCATATGTGATCATCGTGCCATCGCTCTGTGTGACGCCGTCGTACTTGAAGTCCCCAGCACTCTTGAGCTCATCAACCCACTTCAGCGCGCTGTACAGTAGACCGGTTATCTCCACTGGTGCGCCGTCGCGGGATGTACCAGGCTCGCCCTTGTTGCCGGCCTTGGTGGACTCACCCATCTTGTCCATCCAAGTACCGCAGTTGTGCTCGTTGCCGCCGAAGATGATGCCCGTCTTCCAGTCGACATCGATGTCGATGTTGAAGGCGTC
>JAKLLW010000927.1:0-21396 GCA_022814695.1 Neocatenulostroma microsporum | reverse complement strand
CGCGGATGGCTGCCCGCTACCTACTGTCGCCAAGTCAACAGGTGCAGGAGATTCAGTGCATCCCGTCTGCCGCATAAAACGCAGAGAGTGACGGCAAGCAACGGAAGCGATCCACGAGTATAGGCGATCACGAGGATATGTGGTATGACATGGAAGCATAAATGACAAGACAAACACAATCAGATTCCATAGTAGTATACATATCCCTACCCACGATGTGTCTGTCGTTGTGCACCGGCCTGCCCGCAAATAGCCGAGGGAACAGGCAGCCAGTCATACACCAAATGCCCGTACACACATCGCATGACCTTCGTGTGCCTTCCATAAATCTATCCAGGTTCCCTCAACCCAATCCCCAGGCACCCACGCACAAGACCAATGTAAACCCTGGACCAATCGAATTAGAGTGCGCCATGCCCCTTCGCTCCGCGCTAGCTGTACATAGATATAGAAAAGGCGTAAGCGTGACCCGTTACCCGGCAAGCCGGTCGTCTCTTATACATAGGAGAAACGCGTTGTGCGGTTTTTTGATGGTGTAGATATGTCGATGTAAGATGCTAGTGTCGATAGAGATGTCGGTCGTGGACCTCCTCAATTCTGCGATAAGATGACGAAATGTTGTTCCCAGATCCAGCCGAGCGAGTTCTTCGAGTCGTCTTGGTTCTTGGCTAGCCACAGCTCGCCTTTTTGTGCGATGACATCGAAGACCTCTCCTTGTACGTAGGTAAGGTACGGGTAGCCGGCTTCCTTTCGCGTCTTGTCGATGCTGAACTCGAATAAGCTGGCGCAGACGAACAGTACACGCATCTCTGGATCCTCGGGCAGCGGTGTTTCCGGGCGGGCTGACTCCTGCACGTCAGGCGGTAAGGCAGACGTGAAGAGTCCAGAGAAGCGATGCTCGCCCGGGTCAGGACGGGCGGTGAAGTACGTCTGGCTAGACGCAGGCCGAGGGCTCCTAGCATCATCGGTACTTTGTCGTGTTAGCTGGTAGGCCGCCAACTGAGCAGCTGGCGGGTTGGCCGTTGATGGTCGACTCGCAGAGAAGGATGACGTCGGTGTGTTTGTGTTTGACCACGGTCGATTGGCAGACAAGGCTGACCCAGGCGTCTGCAACTGGCCACCGCGTGCTGAGAGAGATGAGTTCGACCTCATGCGGCCATCAGAAAGCATAGGAGGCGGGCCGTCGAAGCCATGCCCATATCCATAACCACTGCTATGCCGCTTGACCATCGGAACTGTATCGCTCGCCATAGACATAGTCCGCTTCGAGTCCGACACTGAAGGTCGCTTGAGTGAAGATTGCTCAGAGTCGCCGACCAGCGTAGTAGATGGTGAGAGGAAGTTCGCTGACTCCGCTAGCACTGCACCATTGCAGATGCCCAGCTCGAATAGTCTGTCTTTGACGAGATCATAGTCCGGCTTGAACGCTGGCTCGATCTGCGAAATGCTCATCGGGATGTCCGCCGCCTCCAAGATAGGACGTAGCTTCCGGTCCCACATGTCGTACCACGTGAGCTGAATGTCCAGGAAGCAAGTTAAGCACGCTTGCACCAAGCTCGCCGTCAAACCATACAGCTTCGGCAGCTCGATCTTGAGTTGGTCGTTGAGCGCAACATACATCTCTGATGCCTCCACCGTCTTCTTGTCAGGCTTCTCGCCACGCTTCTCAATCGATTTGCACTTGGCATAGTCGACAATCCGCCTCTTGCGCTTGTTGATCGCATTCTGAGGCCCATCATGAAGTTTGATGCAAGTGATCATTGGCTGAACCACGCGCCTAGTCACAGCAGCCTTGTGATCCGGGAAAGCGATCGCAGAGATCTCACGAATGGCTTGGCCGTACTTTCGCCACTTGCTCTCAATCTCCGGCAAGCTGCTCGGCGAGACGTCGGTGTACAGCTCTAGAGCGCCAGCCGTGTTGTTGATCTGCTCCATGGCTTTGTCGATGCGATGCAAGTAGTCCTGTACATCCCGCATGCAGATCTGCAACCGAATGAAGTGCCCACCGAACTTGTGCGAAAGCTCGTCGAACTCAGCATCTTGAAAGGCTTCAGCGATCCCAACGCGCTCCTTCAGCTTCTCCGTCCGTCGACCAAAAGCCTTGGCGATCCCGCTCCGCACATCCGTTTCCTTGCCCTTGCGATTGATGATCTGATCCACAATATCGGCGCGCTTCTTGGCCTCGTTGATGCGCGTCAGCATGCCAACAGAGTCCTTTGCGGCCATCTTGAGTGCTTCGTAGTCCGGATGATTAGGCGACGTGGTCTCGAGCAGCTGCTGCAGAAGCATCGGGTACTTCGAAACCCTCTGAGTCGGCTTAACCAGCAGAGAGTCCAAGTCCCAAGCCGACGTAATGTCACTCGCGTTATTGTGGCATTCATCAAGCCAGCACTTGACCGTCTGCACACCCTTCAGGGCTGCCAGCCGTTGATTGGCAGCATCGTGGTTCTTGAGATATGCGCCGTAGACATTGTCCATTCGCTGAAGGTTATTAATGAAGCACAGGCCAATGGTTGTCGCGCGGTCCTTCTCCTCGTCCACACTGTCGCTGCTCAATGTCGAAGCCTGTCCCGTGGCATCACTCTGCATAGTCGAGAAGCTGTTGCGCTTACCCGCCCACCGCATCTGCTTTGGCGGCACGTAGAAGGGCGCAGCAGCTCTGCGCAGGTCATCGTAGAAGTGCAGTGAGAAGCGCTCGATCTCGTCACAATTGCCAAACAGCGTCTTCTTGTCCTCGGGCGTCACCAGCTCTGCAACCGTAGCCTTGTAGATGTCTTCAATAATCTTGAGATCCTGGTGGTAGACGTTCTCGGTGTCCAGCAACTCCTTGATGATATACCTCCGCTTCAGAAGTCGCTTTTGTTCTGGCCCGGGCGAATGGCTCTTGGTCAGCCGGGACTGGCTGTCGGCGCCCGTGTCCACAGAACTATGCCGAGTGGAATCTGCGAAAGACGACATGGACTGCGTACCTGGAAGAGACGGCAGACCCGGCGCACGCTGGCTGTCAACCGACGGCCGCGCCGAGCCAGGTGTCGGACCCCATAGATTCTTCCGTACGCGCGGTGACATCTCGTTCGAACCACGGTCTGAGTACGGTGCAGGCATGTGCGAGGCATCAGACATGCCGAATGGCAGGCGCGAGGCGACTGGGGAAGCGTTGACCGAGGGCGGGGGAGGAGGCGCATGACTTGGAGGTGGTGGTGCGGTCGTAGGTGAGACCGAGTGCTCATTCACTGGTGTGTCATCTGCGCCTTCAGCAGCCGCCAGGACATCAGGCACCATGTCGCTGACCGTCGAGATGCGCAGGCCCTCCATCAAGTTGGGTGGAAAAGTTGCGCTATTCGGTCCAGGACTGTAGCGCGGCGTATAGCCAACGTCCTTTGGTGGTGGCGTAGGTGGGTCGGCGAGCTCAGCTCCAAGCATGGCCGGTTCTACACGTTGTTGGCGTTCCCAGTCCTCGTCTGCCTTCCTGATTCTTTCGTGGAAGTCTTCGTCGTCTTCCTCGACCTCTTGGTTGAACACCACAGCAGTCCCTGTCGCTATCGCAGCATCGGGTGGAGTATCAGGGGTGACCAGCGGCATCTCGTACTGGGTCGGCTGAAGCAACTGCATGTCCTGCTTTGGCTCTTGTTCATTAGCAGGCCGAACATCAAGCATGCTGTCGAGTAGATTTTGAACCATCATTGCATCTGAACCGCCGTTTGCCGATAGCCGCTGAAAGTCCACACTGTGGTCCTCAATGTAACTCAGCATCTCCGGCGCCACTTCACCCGTGGTCTGGTGCTGATCAATAGCTCGAGCAAGAGCGGCGTCTCTATCCAAGTCCTCGCTGCTCGCAGTGAATGCCATTGCAGGTTGATACTGCGTTGGCTTCAATGTGTCGTTCCTGCTTTGCTTGCGCGGTGTATCCTGCATGCTCTCGTCTTCAGGGAAGCCTTCGTCTTCGTCGACAGGGGACTCGGTGTATCCGTTTTGAGTGAAAGCACGCTGGTTGTACTGTTGCACCCGAGCAGCTTCATCGTCAGCCTGACGTTGCACGTGACCGAGATCATGCTCCACGTGCTTCGACCAGGGCTCACTTGGATGAGTGTTGGTTGGCTCATCGTCCAGCATGATTCGGATCGAGCCTTGATCGCCGCCTATCCCATGACTGAGAGGCCACCGGTCTTCAATATCGCTTGGGCTATCTCCTAGTGAAGGACTGTCTTCAGCGAACTCCGTGCCGTCTCTGCTGGCCGTGGACGGGCTATGCTCCCGCATGCGCATGACATTGTCGAGTACACTGGGACTTTGCACCTGCTCTTGCTCCGGCTCCGCCTCGGGTATGACTTCTATAGGTGCAGACGGCGTCCTCGGCCTTGCTGATGGTGGCTGGTAGGTCGTTGCGGAGAGTAGCATAGGTGGCTCCTCCTTCGGTTGCTCTGTCTGCACCTCTGGTTGATCCGCGGGCTGCTCGAGCCCTCTGCCTAGCACAGGGCTCTCGTCTTCTTCGAAATTGGTCGCCACAGTCCCGGCTGTCTTCGGCTCAGGTTCACGTTTCGAATGATCCGGTATACTCGTAGTATTCAGACTCAGGCCTCGCATACGCCCACCAAATCGTCCGTCTCCCATCGCCTTCGTTTCCTCGTTCATCTCCCGCGCCTGGTGCTCATCCACACTGTTGCGTGCTTCACCTTCGGCGCCGCCTGCCGCTTGCTCCTCAACCACCCTCGAAGTGCTTCTCGAACGAGTCTTGATACTCTCCAAAGACTTCTGCTCTTCAATGTTCTGCGATATCGCCTGCTGTATCCGCGCCCTCCGCGCCGCAAAATCCACCTTTCCCAGCTCCGGAATCTTCCTTCTACTCCGTTCTTTCTGCGCATCGTAAGGCTTTCCAAGCCATTGCTCACTCGGTGTTCTTGCATCCTTCGGCTTTGGCATTGGACTCGGGAGCCGTTCTGCTGCTCTCGCACGACTTGCCGATGTGGTCGCTGAGCTCACTGGCTGCCTAGGCCGCGATGAGCGCAGTGGTGGTGATGTTTTCGGTAACGGTGCGACGATCTTGGCGGAGAGCGTTTGGTTCGATTGTGGCATTGCTATAGGTGGCGGCTGATATCGACTCCGTGGAGCAGAGTTAGGCGTGGTGTTCTCTTTGCTCGTAGCCTGTCTTGCACGTGAAGGCGACTTCGACACCCTTCGTCCGTTACCTCTATTCGACATGGCAGAAGTGGATCGAGAGTACGACGGATCTGAAGGTGTCGCCGACTCCTGTGAAGCGCGTCGATTGCTGACTGGTATTCGTGAAGTAGGTGACGGCTCTTTGCGCAACATGTTTCGAGAGCCGGAGTTCGGTGGCGTAGGGTAGAGTGGAGGTATATATCGTGCGTTGAGATTCGGCATGCTGGGCACAGGTTGCGGCTTGTACGCGTCCATCTCGCTGCGGCTGCGCTTGTGATGCAGTTTCTGCTTCGCTGGCGGAGACAGCGCTGGACTCGCCATGTCCTCGTGCGACTGACTCCTCCCGTGACCCAGTGCTATGCTGCCATCACTTTGCCGACGTGGCGCTGACCGGAAGGTGGGAAGTGCGCCGTAACCCGGAAGTTCGAAGTTTCCATGCCACCCATCTGCCGTGAGTTCACCGAAGAGCGGCCTCGCACTCATGAACGATGCCTGCTTTGCTGGTGACCTCGGCATCCTTGAACTGCTTCCCACGGCAGGCTGACTCTGAGCGCTGGTGACTGTCGCATTGGACGCGAAAGAGCTGGACGTCTCGAATGATGTTGCCGGAGAGGACTTCACTGGCGACTTCGGCTGGCCCGGCCTTCTCTTCTGCAACTTCGCCATCCCGTGATCTCCCTTTGCGCCGGAAGGACTCACGGGCGACCTCGCACCCTTGGTTGCCTGCGCTCTTCTGTATCTCTCTTGCGTCGTCTGCGTGTGCACCCTCAACGCCGGCGGTCCACTTCCCGCCGCCGCACCCTGATTGAACTTATTCGCAATATCTTTCACCGAGCCTGGCTGCCGAGACGGAAGCAACACCGGGTTCGACCGCATACTGTTCAACGCATGGCCGCTGCTGCCGATCGGGCTGGAGGCAGACCTGGGCTGCGTGCGAACGGGCGAGCGGGAATACGAGCGGTCGGCTATCCGCGAGCCAGCACTATGCCCGTTCCTGACCTGCTGTACCTGTACCTGGGGCACCGAAGCGGCGGCGAGGTCAAATGGTTGAGGTGGTGTATCTGAGTAGCTGTAGTATGCATGCGGATCGAGTGGTGCGTCCAGGTTGGCACCCATGGTCACCGGCGAGTCGTCTTCGCGGGACGCCATGACTCCATCAGGGTGGCCTGCTTGCTGCTCGCAGGGAGGGCAATGGTCATCGCCGTACGGTGATCCAGAATGCCGCGCTGCGAATTGGTGTTTGTGATGTGGCTTGGGAAGGTTTCGGCGGAAGAAACGCCTGCTCTGTGCGGAGAACGTGGAGGTCCGGTCGCGCTTTGGGCCAGTTTCGAGAGATGTTTTGGTCGTCTTCGTAGATGGAGTGTCAATGTACGGAGGTCGTCGTTGGCGGAAGGCGGTCGTGTACGGTCGTGGGAGATCCTGTGAGGCACGAGTTGTCTGACTGCCAGCAAGGATACAAGGATAACACAGATCGCTCGGACGGCGGTGGCCCCTGCACGACGAGGCGAACTCAAATCCTGACTCCAATCACACTTTGGTGCTTCCGCTTCGCAACGTCTTTTCCGTCTCAAGCGGTGTCAGTATGAAACACATACCAAAAAGCACCATGTCGCGCTGTGAAACGATATCGCAACGGCTATACAAACAGCACCAAACGTGCAGATGATGGAAGTCAGGCGACTGCGCTGCGCCCTGGAATAGAAGGGACAGCCTCAGGCCATCAACGACGTGGGCGTACAGCATTAGCGCGCATACCCCCTTCCGATTGCAGGCGGTGGAACACCAGCGTACCTGGTTCGCTGCTTCCCAAGCTGACATCCCAGTCCTACACAATCTGGCGGAGATGCTAGGGCGCCTGACAGATCGCAAAGTGCGTGCAGTCTGCAGACGAGGCGGGGAGCATACCGCGCTCGAATAGCGCACTCTAACAATGTTGCCCAGACGAACCGAGGGCGAGACTCTGTGCGTATTCAACACGAGCAGCTCGGCTTCCTCCTCCTCGGATCACTGCAAGTACGCGTTGACGATGCGCAACTTCCTTCGGACTTACGGTCACGGATATGTTCGCTTTTCAGGCCAAGAACTTAAGGCCCTCAGGGATACGTGACAGGCTGATGACAGCTGCACTATATGAAGTCAAAGACGTCCCTGCAGGAACGAAGTCCGGAGTGGTCGTATTAGAGATTGCGTTCTGCTCGGGTACGACCTTTAGGGCTCAATTACAGACTGCGGTTGCCGCTCGAGAACCTCACGCTCGCGCAACAATGCAAGAAGTTGTCAATCTGCGAACAACGCGGACGATAGCCTGTGTGCCAGCAGTCCGCCCGAAGAGCGGCTTAGCCTGCTCTGAGAGCCTCGCGTGGAAAGCTTGACAGGAAACACGAAAGCTGCGTGCTCCTTGAAGAAACTGAGACTAGCGCGAAGTCGATCTTTCCGTACTTTGTTAACGGCGGTGTTGTTGACACTCAGCCTTGAGCGACACGTTCGTCTTGCGGAACCGACACGAGACGCCGTCTGCATTGTTCCCACGTATCGCGCTTACTGTTGGTACCTTCCGGACACCCACGGCCCATATGGAAGGGCCAGTGAAGTGTGAGACTTCTTCGAGGAAGAACGCTCAACATGGCAGCTTCCGGGTCAACATCCGCGCCTTCAGCTGATAAATAAGACAGCTCTCAACAAGACTATCAATGCTACCACGGACACAACGGCGCTAGAAAGGGGCAACACAAGACCGTGGTCATCTCTATCGCACATGCATACACGAACACCGACTTATCAGAGATCGAACAAACATGGACGATTCCTCACTTGGCATCCTCTCGCCACTTCCTCGAGAGCTCCGGGACGAAATTTACCAGTATGCGGCGGTTGAACAGTGCTCTGTCGAAGTCGACATCCTTTCCGTATGCAGACTCGCCAACCCATTGCAGCTCGTCTCCCGGGCCACGTCTACCGAGTCCTCAGACGCGGTCAATCGTCTCGGAGGCCATCACACACGCGGGGTCTGCCGACATGAGCTATACGTCCATGGAATACCGCCAAGGACGGTACGTATCTGACGAGTAGCAGCCCCGGGAGGCCGTTCCAGACATCTGAAAGCACTCCGGACTTTGTGAGACATCCGCTGACCCTTATCCCCATTGCTGCTTAGATCCTGGCAGCGAGTATTCTCCTCTTCAACAAACATGGCAAGTTCGGGGCACACTGGAGCGCCAATCGGCACAGTCTTACGGACATCAAACGCTTGAGGTTGATCACGGGACACCTCGGCCCAAACAGGCCTACGCAGTTGATCTTCGAGTTCGACCTGCCAAACATCATGCTGAACTACGATGGAACTAGTGCTAAGACCGCGCGGAAGATCGGGGCGGCTCTCAAGCCCACAATACGGGGTGTTATTCACCGTCGGGTTTCCCCGCGCTGGGTGCTAGCAGAGGACGTCCAGCAGCTGGCGGTTGCGGTACGGGAGGCCGTTTGGTGGTTCAAATATGCTCATCTCTCGACGCAACTACGTGGTGCCGGGCCGAGCGGCTTGCAGCTACGGTAAGGTAGGCGGTTTGGTGGTCGAAATGGATCTGATGTGTCGACTTACTTGACGCATACTGCACTAAAACCGCAGATGTCTCCCCGTGGTCTACTTATCGGGCTGTAAGCATGGCGGGAGAACGCGGATGCGGTGCACGCGGGATGATTGCGCTGTGCTGCTGCACATGGACTTGGAATATGCAAGGAGAGGAGACCACGCAACATGAAGAACATCACAACAACACAATGTCTCACCGTTCCTGCATACATCGATCTCGCATTGTTATTGTTGTTGTCACGCAGCGCGATGTTGGTGATGCTGGTCGCCGTCTGCACGTGAGCTTCTCGCCCTTGCAGTGCTGCAGGTACACGGCAGCTCGCGCACTGCGTGCCACCACACCTATCTGCAACCTCAGAGTATGTCACACTCCAGCCACAATTGCACAGACGTTGTCATGTTTACGAGGCCGATGCGACGGCTCAATGGTTGGACGGCGCAGAGGGGCGCAAATGTTCAATGTACGACTATTCGCTCGGTGATGGTAGGACTCCCTGACTACAGCACTCGGCTTGATCGCTCGAGACCACAGTTCCAAGCCTCTGCACTTCCCACCATGCCTATTGTATGTCGGGAAAATGTCCTCGGCCGACTCAGCAGTCATATATCGTATTGAGCGTCGCCGGAGATACTGCGTAAACGCTTGCATGGGACACAAACAAGGAAAATGACGACCCAGATCGCATACCTCTCGCTCGGGGCCTACGGCACTAGGTCCCGTGCTGTTCTCGACAACGACATAAATATCCAAAAGCTTCGTACAAGCCAGCATAGTCCACATCGTTCTCAGTGAAGCACACGGATGACCAAACCGTTCACAGATTCTGCAACATAGCATACAAATACATCATAGCTTCGCCTTCTTCCCAGCCTTGTCCATCTCCTCCTGATACCTCACCTTAAGCTGCCTTCTCAGGATCTTGCCCGCGGCACTTTTCGGAATCTCGTCCGTAAACTTGACACCTCCTCTGAGCCTCTTGTGAGAAGCCACCTTCTGCGCAAGCCAATCCTGAATCCCCTTTTCGAGTTGTGGGCTCGGTGTCACCCCCTGCCTGACTTTAACGTATGCTAGCGGCACTTCAGTCGCCTGCTCCTCCTTAAACACGCCCAACACCGCAACGTCGTCTATGTCGGGATGGGCGAGAAGTTTGCCTTCCAATTCTGCGGGAGGCACCTGGAAACCTTTGTATTTGATGAGTTCCTTGACGCGATCGGTTATGAAGAAATTCCCATTCTTGTCTTGATACCCAACGTCGCCTGTCTTGAAATACCCGTCGTCTGTAAGAGCGTTCTTGGTGCCTTCGGCGTTGTTGAGGTAGCCTTTGAAGATATTCGGGCCTTTCAACCACAACTCGCCGGTCTCGCCTGTAGGCACCTCCTTTTCTTCGGGGGACATATACTTGGCCGTCATATTCGGCAGCATTGTCCCGACGGAGCCGATTGAAGTCTGCCAGTCTCCCCAGGGTTGGGTGTGGGTGGTTGGTGAGGTTTCCGAGAGGCCGTAGCCTTGTTTTACGGGGACTTTGATGCGGGCGTACATCTGGTCTACTAGTTCTTGAGTCAAGGGTGCCGCGCCGGAGTTCATCATGCGGAGGGTGCTGAGGTCGTAGTTGGCGACGCAAGGGTGTTTCGAGAGCAGGAGGACGACAGGGGGCACAACGTAGGCGAAGGTTATGCGGTAGTCTTGGACTAGTTTGCACCAGGATTCGATGTCGAATTTCGGCATCACGATTGTCTTCAACCCGCGGTAAAAGGACTGGTGGAGGACGACTGTCAAGCCGTAAATGTGGAAGAAAGGCAAGAAAGCTAGGACGCTGTCGCCTTCGGGATAGCCTTCGCGAGGTTGGGGAGAGAGCTCTTGTTCGCCGGCTGTGACTTGCATGCAATTGGCTACGATATTGCGATGGGAGAGCATGACGACCTTAGGGTGGCCAGTGGTTCCAGAGCTGTAGACGAGGAAAGCGAGGTCCGTGTCTGGGTCTACTTTGGCGCGGCGGTAGCGTTGAGTGCCAGAGATGTTGCGGATGGAAGTGAAGTGCTTCCATTTACCCGTGTTGTCCTTCGCATCACCCATAAGTATGATCCTATTCTCATCGATCCCGACTTTCTTGCACGCTTCCTGTGCGAGTTCTAGGAAGGGAGCTTGAGTGACCAAAGCCCTCGCGCCAGAGTCTTTGAGCTGGAAGGCAAGCTCGTCGGCTGTGTAGCCTGGGTTGGCGGGCGAGACGGTGCCGCCGGCGAAATGGCAGCCCCATATTACAGCGGGTGTATCGACGCAGTTGGGGGAGTAGACTCCGAGCACCTCGCCTTTTTGCCAGTCCCAGAGACCTCGCAGGCCTTTTCCGAAGTCACTGGCGGCTTGCTTGAGTTGGGCGTAGGTGTATTGGCGGCCGGTTTGTTCTACAAAGATGACTGTGTTGCATTGTTGGTCAGCTACGTACTGTCGATCTGGCGTTCCGTCTGATCTCAAGCTTACCTTTGTCGTCCCCATAATCCCGATCTTTCCTCTCGAACAGAAAGTCCCAGAGTCCGACATTGGGAATGTCAATGGGAGCGTATTGCGATTCGGCCGGCATCGTGGATATGACTGGTCTTCAATCATATATATAAATATACGTAGATGAGCGAGGGAAGGAGAGCAGAAGGCATGGAGAAGCATTTTGACGTAGCTCTCGTTCTCGTTCCCGTCTCCGAGGCCCACTGGCCCAGCAGGGATGCAACACAACTGCCTTTTCGGTAAGATGCCTCGGTCTGATCGACATAGTCTCCGTTGCTGTCGACGTCACCCACGTTCGCTCCACGTTATTGTGGAGTCCCCATGCATGCACTTTACCCCAAAGGGCTGGTACGCTCGGATCCCGGCCGGCATGCGGCTCTGCTTGCTGCTGCATCGTCGCCGTCGACGTATTGATGTTTCGTCCCATCCCATCTCCCATCTCTCGAACGTTGAATAGGACGACCATCACACCATATATGATACATACAGTTGGATAATGGCGACGAAGCGCATATTCAAGCTCACCTCCCCAATCCTCAACCGCCATGCCTTCAGCCACCAACCCCCACCCATGCGCTGCTACCAGCGCCGCCACGCCCAAGTCCACGATATCCGCTTCTTCGCCGCCCACCAGAAACCAGAGAAAGCCGTGCTCGAGAAGTACAAAGAGAAACTGCAACGAAAAGCCCGGGAAGCAGGAGTGAAAGATGTCGATGAGTTGAAGGAAGTGTACTCAGACAAGATCCACGAGCTCAGAAACAAGGCGATAGCACCTGGTGCCAATGCACCACTAAGTGCACAACCGCCACCGACGCCAGAGAAGGTGGAGGGGGCTATACCTTATCAGACACCACCGCCGCCTGCACCGCAGAAAGGGCAAGCGAAGGAGTTCACGGGACGGAGTAAAGATGGTGCGCAGGTGAAGACGCTTAGTAGTTTTATCGATGTGGAGAAGACTGCTCAGTTACCGCCGAAGGAGATAGAGAGTATCTGGCGGCTGAGACATGTCCGGGATCCACAGAGCCTATGCGCAGTCATGCAAGCGGACACCTATAGAAGGATAGCAGACACAGCCCGGAAACACCCACAGTTCATTCTTCCTTTACCGCGAGAAGGGCAAGGAGCGGAGATTCATTTCTTGCAGTGGACATTCCCTTCCCGCACAACAGCGACAGTCATGTTCACCCACCTCGCTGAATTTAAGCTAAGAGGTGAATACGCGCAGCCGCATACTACTGTGACTTATCACTTGGACCTGGCGGACCCGAAGAATGAAGGTTACAACAAGGACTTGGTCTTGCTTGAGGGGAGGGTGACGGAGAGTAGGGGCATGAGTGTCGATGAAGGGAAATGGCTGCTCATGTGCTTGCAGAAGTTTTACGGCTTCGAGGCACATTCCGAGACAGCAAAGGAGAGTAAAGAGAGGAGGAGGAGGTTGATGGAGCAGTTCAGCGGCGGAGATGAGGGGTTCAAGGTCGAAGAGCTGCTCGAGGAGGCGGAAAAAGTGCCTTGAGAGGGTTAAAGAAGATGGTAGCAGTGTACAGAAGTATGTAAGAGATCCCACGGACGTTCCTGGCGCCATTGTATTACCTGGAGGAACGTCACCATGTGATTTGCCTCTCTAGTGCGGAGAATACATAGCAGCCGCGAGCAGAGGATGCAGGCCATGCTGATAGGGTTTTGTAGATACCCATGTTGCGAGATTTAGATGTATATCAGACGGGCATTGCCGCCTGCCCCACTACAAACGAAGGCAGGCACGAACTTTGGCTTTTGCGGAGACGCTGCAGTCTGCAGCCTGCAGGTGCAATCTCCCAAACAAAAACTTCTGCACAATACAATGGCGTAGTCGCTGGAGTACCTCCGCACAATATGTCGTCCCGAGACCTCATCGACACTCGCAAACGCCCACGTTCGCCGGGAGGAGACCGAGTCGTCGCACGAAAGATGCCTAAGATCATCGCTCCCGCCCGTGCAGAGGTTGGTAGCGTCCTCGCGAATGGCAAAGTACAGCTTCCCCATGCCATCTACGAGAAGTTGGTTCATCTTGTCGAAAACCATCAGATTGAAGCCTACGAACGCGGAAGGGAGATTAAACGACGCTGCGATCAGATTCACGACCTCAAAACCGATGCCGACAACCAGAAACACATGATCAGCAGTCAGAAATCTCAGATCGAGCGTCTGCACCACGAAGTCGGCGATCTGCGCGACGATCTTCGCTCTCGAAACACCATGGCGGATAATAAGCGAGCGGACGCCAGTGCTCTCCGCAAACAACCTTCGGATTCTGGGAGCGCTCGCAGGCAGGATAGCGGTCGGTTGTTTGAGCAAGAGCGCAAGATCAAGGAGCTGAAGCGCGAGGTGGAAAACCTTGTCTCCGCGCGAACCAAGGAGCAAGAGACTAACCAAGCGCTCTCCAAGCGCATCTACGGGCTGGAGCAGGATGGAGAAGAACGTGAGGCAGCTCTCGCCATCGCTGCGGGTCTGACTACGAAAGCACTCGCCGAGCAAGACCGTCTCCGCCAAAAAATCTACCACATCGCCAACGCCGAAAGTCAGGATGATCGCACGTTCTTCGCCCTCGAGGCGCAGGCTGAGGGGCATCTCCAGCTCGTCCAATCACTTCAGGGTGATGTAGCGGAACGTGATACCATCATCACAGATCTTCGGAAGGAGAAGAATTGCATTCTCAAGGACCTTGAGGAGAGACAGGAGACCCTCATTGACAACTACAAGCGCATGCGGGATGATCTCATTGAGAAAATCAAGGATGCGGAGGGTCGGGTGCTCGACTCCCAGATCCAGGGGAAGAATGCTCTCATTGAGAGGGATGAGGTGGCGAAGCAGCAACAGGATCTGATCAAGCGGTTGATGGAGACTAACGCGGCGCTCGCTGCAAACCAGAGGATGTGAGCTTTTTCCGAGGTGCAGACTTACGATAGCTTGATAGAGCGAGCTTCCGTAGACGCTCCAACCTGCGGTGTAGCCGGGACGGATATTCTCATCTTCGTCAGTCCACTCTAGCTCCCAGCAACTGTGCAGGTGGCGAAGCAACAACGAGACTTCTATCAGAGGCTGATGGAAGTCAATACTGCGCTGGGTGCTAACAAGAGAATGTAGAGCTTCTCCGGTAGGTAGAAGTGTCTGTAGACCAATGTAGCGAACTTCCGTCGAAGACTGGGTCTTATGTAGCTGGGATGAACCTCCTCGTCTTCATCTATCAGCTGTAGCTTCAGATCATCCGGCTCCGGGACACAGGTCATACGCGGCGACTTGCCATCAGATCGTTTGAGTCCTCGTCCTCAGGCACTCTGCTGACAAGTATCGAACCCAGCCTGAATCCACACACTTCCAGCCGGCATTGCCCTTTCGCCTACGGCGATCACAAGGCTTTGCCGTTCACGTTTGCTATCTCATACACCCACCTCCAATCTCTTCTGGACGAGACAACATGATGCCCACGTTACTTTACACGCCGGCACGCTGGTAGCACTCTGAGGCACATCCAATCGGCCCGTCGGAGGACCTCGCACGACAGCATTGCGTTTAGGTCTATACTGTAGAGCGCATGCTCATGCTTGGCCACTATCGCTATATCCCAGGCGGAAGACATCTCAGCAACCTACGATCACATCCACTGCACACCATTCGGTACAAGTCCTCACATCACCTGCTCGCCTGCTCACCTCCTCCTTCCTCCACTATCACCAAATCATACCAGCCTCATCTCTCCTCCACCACTCATCGACCTCTCCAGATCAGACCAAACCACTTACAATACCAAGACCGTCTACGACCTTTCGTCTACTGAACCATGCCGTGAACTCTATACTGGAGCATGTGACTACAGCGACCATCGACTCATGACACTCGCCATCTCCTTCTCCCCACCTCACGTGCGATAACACTTCCTGGAGCCACATCCCCTCGGTACTACCAAACAAGTCGATTCGTCGAAGGAGCTACGTAACGACTGCGCCAGCTCTGGGCCTATACCGAACACCGTAGACCCGCGACGACCATCTACAGTCGCTCAGCCGCATCCCAGGCGGCAACCGTCAGGCCTACTGCACGGCGTTCGGTCCGTCGCCTCACTTCCAAAGCTCACTTCGTGACCACCACCGTCGATCAACGACCAACCCTACCGACTTGACACCTTCAACCTTACAACAACCTTCCAAGCATCTTCCACTACCGACGATACCAGAGACATCAACAACATCTTCCACCAAATATCTACCAGACCATACCATCGACATGTGTTACATGCCCCTCGACAACATCTCCGGTCCAGCGGACGTAGCGACCAACAACTACATCATGCCAGAGCATACCATGGCGACTACGTCCAACTTGGGATGCGACACCACTGCAACGCCATCCGGCTCGAAGCGCAAGGCAACATCTCCGCTCGAGGACGGGCCGGTGAAGCGCGCGAAGAGCGCCAGCGTGGACGAGAGCAGCAGCGACGGTTCCGGAGATAGGTGGATGAGCCACCCGGAGATCGAGGAGATGCGGAAGAAGATGGCGGAGCAGGCTGCCGAGAATCGTAATCTCAAGATCGACTTGAAGGAGGCTATTGATGAGCGCTTGGATTGCGTAATCACCGCCGATGAGCTGAAGGCTGAGGTTGAGAAGCTGAAGGATGAGCAAAAGTCCCGGGCGGGCGGCGGCCGCGAGCAGCAGAAGGCGCAACTGCTCAAGGCTGAGCAGACAGCTAAGCAGAAGTGGGAGGGTAAGCTAGAGAAGCAGGTTGAGGACTACGAGAAGAAGATCGAAGGTACCAACGAAAAGCACAAAGTCGCACTGCAGGCGAAGCACAACGCCTACCTCAAGAAGATCAATGAGATGAAAGAGTCCTGCGACAAGAAGATGAAGGCGAATGTGGAGCTTTGCGAGAAGAAGAACAAGACGAATCTGGCGATATGCAAGCAGAGGGCCGCCGAGAGTAAGCAGGCCACCGCTGATGCGAAGGCCGCAGAGAAAGATTGCAGAGAGGAATTGGCGGAGGAAAAGAAGAGACTGAAGGCGGAGCAAGTAGCAGAGATCAACAAATTCAAGCCGGAGCACTCGCAAACCGTCAAGGAGAAGAATGCCAAGATCAAGGAGCAGCAGGGCGAGATCCAGAAGCTGCAAGGTATCGCTGACGCCGCCACTAAAAAAATCAAGACATTCGAAACTGTGATCGATGGACTGGAGGCTGAGAAGAAGACGTTGAACACCATCATCGACCAGAACAGGACCGTGGAAGCAGAGCTCCGTGCCGAGATCGCCGGCAGAGACGAGACGGTTACTACCATGCTTCGCATGCACTTCGAGGAGAAGCAGCGACTGGACGAGAAGATCCGCACAGAAGGTCAGCGCTGGCAGATCCAGTACGACTGTGCGCAGCAGGCTAATCAAGGCTGGAGCGCAGAGAAGCGCGCTAACTTCGCGCTGAAAGGCATGTGCTCTAGCCGGGATGACAGGCTCGAAGCGCTCAATGCTGAGCTCACGGGTGTCAAGGTCGAGCTTGATGAGGCCAAAGTTGAGATTGAGGATATGAAGAACAGGGTTATCTCAGGCTCGGCGATGGAGATCGATCAGCCAGCAGTCGATGGAGAGGGCGCAGCAGTCGGTGGCGAAGCGGAGACGGATGCGATGAAGACGAGCAAAGACAGCACGATGGCAGACGGCGAAGTCGATCAAGGCGCTGGTAAGCTCGTGCATGGTGGCGATGGTGAAATGGGAATGGTGCAAGCGGACGAGACAAAGATGGCTTGAATTTTGCGTGACTCGCCACAGCAGCATAGTGAGGTTGGGAAATGTTCCATCATGGATCGTCCCACCGCCGAAGATAGTTACCAGGTTGATGCTGCCGGCCCGGGGCTTTTTGGCTTAGCGGAAGCACAACTCTCATGATATTCATGCTGCGATTTGTAAAGTAGCTAGCTTTCATTCTGTATCATCATGAATCCAATATCACGCAAACAGCTCTTCGGCAGTCGGGTTCTCCTGTCCACCAATGCTTTTTGGGAGATGATCCTCAACAGGGTCCATCTCCTTCTGCAGCTTCGCCGCCACCCTATCAACCTCATGCCATACCCGCAGTATGTTCCTTCCAGCCACCTTGCCGGCATCCTTCTCGCTCACACCCTTGTCCAACAGCATCTGGATGAGATCAGGGTACTTCGAGACATCCTCAAGGCCCCTCGGTGTGCTCGGGATGCCGTCAAAGTCGCTACCCAGACCGACGTGATCGTATCCGATCAGATCGCCAATGTACATGATATGCTTCACCACATGCTCCAGCGTATTCGTCTCCTCAACGAAGTCCGGAATACCAGAGGAGGCATTGCTCGCTTTGCAGCTGACGAAGTCGGGAGCAAAGTTGATGGCTACGACTGCTCCGCGCTTCTTCACCAGGTGCAAGATATCGTCTGGCACGTTGCGCGGATGCGGGCAAACAGCGTAGGCACTAGAGTGGCTGAAGATTGGCGGTGCGTGGCTGCCGTGCCATTTCTTTGGATTGCCGCCAAGGACATCACGCATGGTGTCTACGGAGACGTGGCTGAGATCTACGATCATGCCTAGCCTGTTCATCTCCAGGATCAGGCCCTGTCCAGCTTCGCTCACGCCACCGTGGTAGGGCTTTGAGGCTACGGTCTCGCCGTCGATGGAGACGAGTGCCGCGTCTGCGTAGATGTTGTGGCAGTTCCATGTCAAGGTAGCATATCGGACTCCCAGCTCGTGGTACAGGCGGAGCGTAGACAACGAGTTACCGATCTGGTGTAGGCCTTCGATGATGAGCGGCGAGATGAGTTTGCCCAGCTTGTAGAAGTTATGCTCGGCTTCCTTCGCGTTCTTGGGCAAGGTAAAGTACTTCGGATACTTGACAGATAACCTGTTGAAGAGATCGATCTGCTCAAGCGTCGCTTTCACAAATGGCGCATACGCTTCGTCTGAGAAGTCGAAGCCATCTGCTGGGCAAGGCATGAAAGCCGACCAGAAGGTGCCGCCCATCATACCTGCCTTGGCCCGCGGGATGTCGAAGTGACCCATCATGCCGCCCTCTTCGAAGGGTTCGGTGAAATTCTTGTCGTAGATGCGATTGCCCCAGACCATCCGTACGAGGATGAGGAGGTCATTATGACCGTCGATAAGCGGCTGCTCGGATAGGATCTTCTCAACTGCGGTCTTCTTCGGCTCGAGAAGAGAGTCCAGTGCTCCCCACCAGAGAGCATGGAGGATCAGCCAGACGAAGATGAAGCTGGCGATAGCTACGCGTAAGCCAAAAGTGCGGCGGCGATGGGGTTGGGAGTTGCTGCTTGTGTCGACAGCAGACGCCCGCCTGGCCTCGGAAGGTAGAAGTGGCTCTTTCTCCATGGCGGCCAAAGTAAGGATTGATGTGTAGAAGAAGATGCAGATGATACTGCTCAAATACTTACTTGCCTACCTTATCTTTCTCATCTTAGCTCTGCTTCGCGATGGATGCGGCGGACCTGCGTCGTCGCTAGTCCGCTCCGTCCTGCTGCTCCACTTACGGCGGGCCAAAGCCATTCCAATGCCGCCAAGGAGTCTCGACTTTCACATGCGTTGTAGACACAGAGCAGTCCAACAGCATCAAGAAGGCCGTTGGTCGACACAGTAGGAGGATGGCATTGATCTCAGCTTTCACGATAATACGCGCCATCTCGTTGTTCCACCTGACCATCGCATACTACTTTCTGACGGCTCCACGCATGATTGCGGACCACAACGTCGTCTTCATGTTAGGAGAGTCTATGCAGCTGGTACGTATAGAAGATACTGGTGATTGAGGAGTACAACAGCTAAAGACTATATCAATAGTCCCATGCCAACATCGACAAGCCCACCGATGCCACCGCCTTCCTCGCCGTCGTCCTCGCCTTCCTCGGCATCACAGACCTTACAGCTGCGAGTATGAATGAGGAGATCTCCGTGCAATACTGGATGTCAACCGTGCCTGTTCGCATGACGTTCTTGTTCGGGCTCACTGGCTGGGTATACTTGTTCAAGGAAGATGGCTTGTTTGGCTCTGGGTCAGGTGGGAAAGCGGGAATGGGTGAGCCATTGCAGAACAGCATGGTGTTCGCTTGGGGCTTCTTCGAGCTGGCAACTTGGTTCTGGGTGAGTTTTGTATTGCGAGGCGAGCATGAGCATAGTCTGACAGATCCAGGTCTTCACCAGTATGAGGGAGGAGCGGACACTGTTGATCAACCGCCGCGTAGAACAGCTCAAGGCAGAGCAGGACAGTCTCTGATGAAGACGGAAGATGGCCTCCTTGCTGCACCACTGTAGCATGTGGCGACAACTTCCTGCACAGCATCCGTTTCCACGTATCATGCCCAGGTATCTGGTCGCCATCAGCAGAGGCGAGGCACACGACACGGCAGAGCAGCGCAGCCTATTGGAACAGTCGAGCTGAATAGTGATCATCGAAGCCACCCGAAAACATGTCCCGGCCAACCGAGTCAGGCGAGGACGAAGCCTGGTATACCCTAGAGTCACTATCTCGACCATGATTTGGTGGGATAACAGCGCTGTTGCTTCGCACTCGCGAATGTCAGCCTCAACCTGGGGAGGTTGTACTTCCATAGCGCCAGATTGAGCAATAAGCAGGTGCTCGGTTAGTGCGTCCGTACAGAAAGTAGCGTGTGTGCTATATATTTCAGCGCCTGGCTCAGCAGCCAAAATACAGCAGTCGCTGGTATATCAAGCATCTCCATACAGATCTAATGTGGCCGTTTGTTGTTCACAACATCGCGCCTTCTTCGTGCACAGCCTCGCAGCGGCTACAGTATGCAACCTGAGCGTGGGGGTCATCACGCTAACGCTATATATAAACCCTAACTAAGCGAATCCTTCAAATTCCGGCTCTGCTTACTTCGCCCTCTTGTGCCTCAGCAATCGAGGCGGCTAACTGCATAGCCAGCTCCAGCCTCTTGCTATAAGGCGATAGACCTCAGGCGTCCAGGTAGGTGTTCTTCCTGCTGTCTCTTGCATCTTCGACTTCCGCACGCGCTTCTCGGAGCAGCCAACAGCACACCCTTACAGCACGCTTCGCAACCAATACGCCCACAGCTGCGCATACGCAGACTCATACCAGCCCAGGACCACCAGAATGAGCGGCAAAATGTGGCTCAAACGAGTCCTTATTCCGTTCTGGGTCATTGAGCTGATCTGGCTCCTTTGCGTACTGATCGTGAGTGCGCTGGGCCTCTATGTTGTCGACGAGAACTATGGTCAAAACGTCAATAGTACGAGTTATGAGTACGCAGAATATGCCCTCAGGCAAGTATATCAGCCTTTTGGTATGTCTCTGCGGCGAAAACAAGCTAACAGCGCATCTAGCATCGGCGCCGCCATACTTATCGCATTTTCCGGCCTCTCGATTCTTTTCGACATCGTGATAATCGTCCTTTTCGCCAGGCACAAGTTGACACCCGTCACCTACCTCGTTTTATCATGCATCAAGGCGCCGCTCTGGATCCTGATCTTCGTCCTCGATATCTATGACGCAGCGGCTGGCGTCAACACAGGGTCTGCTTTCGTCTGGTCGGCGATCCTTTTCTGCACCGCAGTAGGCCAGCTCGCATATGGCGCTGTCATCATGCACCGCAAGCGCATCGGATACTACGCGCGTGGCAACTACGCTGGAGTCGAAGGCGGCGCCAGGGACTTCCAGGCTGCGGGCTATGACAGTCCGCCGCGTGGCAGTTACGCAGCGTATAACCCACACAACGCGCCGGCAAACCCGTTCAGAGATCTATCAAGGGCTTCTTCGCCGCAACCCAGTGCCCGACAGTCTGTTACTGTGCCGGAGATCTCTTTCGATCATGAGGCGTCGCAGCCATTGAACGCCACGCACCCGGCGTTCAGGAAGAGCGGCGAGGCGGAGACGTACTACAACGCTCCTGAAGGTGCGCAGTCGTACGAAATGCAGGGCGCCTCCTACCGAGACCATCAGTAGGTCATGTCTGGAGAGCGTTTGACGAGTCGTAATGAGGAATCCGGCATGGTGTTGAGGAGGCTTCGTTGTTTAGAGCGTGGCGCTGTGTACGTCAGGCGGCGTTCCTTTGCTGCACCGGTCCATGGTGGCTTATGTATGTAACGTTCGCCCGAAAGGTCAGACAAGGTGAAGTAAGAATGC
>JAKLLW010000926.1:0-21417 GCA_022814695.1 Neocatenulostroma microsporum | reverse complement strand
GTCGACATGAGCGAGCAGGACAGGATGGAGATGCTGTACCGCATCTCGAACGGCGCCGTGCAGGAAGAGCATTACGGGCTCAAGCTCGCCAAGGTCGTGCCACTTCCGGCAGAGGTCGTCGAGCATGCCGAGCACGTGGCGCAGACGCTCGAGCAGCAGGTCAAGAAGAAAAAGAAGCGCTCATTCGCCATCGTTCAAGCTCGCCGCCGGAAGCTGTTGCTCAACCTCAAAGAGCACCTCGTCCAAGCTAAGGGCGGCACCATGGAAGGTGATGACCTGCGTCAGTGGCTCAAGGACCTGCAGAGGGAGTTCGTGCTCAGGATGACAGCGCTCGACGAGGAAGCTCGAAAGGTTGAGCTCGGCATTGAGTCAGATGACGAGGACGAGGATGGCGACGATGAGACCGGTACAAGGCGTGGTGTGACTACTGAGCCAGATGACCGTACGCATGACGAGAACGTCGACAAGCAGTTGGAGCAACATCTGCAAGAGCAGGCCTATCGCGACAGCGATGGCGTCGAGCATATCGACGCTACTGACATGGGCTCACAGACCGACTCGCGGCGTAGTATGAGTGCCCACGGATGAGCTTCGGCGGACGCCCACTGCTCGAGTACCCTCGAATGAGTTTGGAACGATCGGGTGTTGCTGCTGAAGGGACATTCGGCTGTAGCCTTTTGCTCTAGAGAACGTTGCTCGCGATATGTGGAAACGTAAATAGTCATTGCAAGCTTGTCAAATACCATAGCTATAAAGGATATCTTCATCATACGTCTTCATTACATCTCTCCCATACCCCTCCCAACTTCACTAAACCAGTGTTCGCGCGTCCAAAGCATGGTATCAAACAGCATCAGCATCCCAGCACCCATCAAATCCGTCAAAGTAACCAGGAGCAGCACCCTACACTTCCTCCCTAAACTTCGTCTCCCGATGCGGACTCTCATTCTTCTTCCCACCAGCGAAAGCCGGCGGTGGCGCCAAGCTCTCATCGAAATGATCTCTCGCCTCCTCGAACTGGTCATCGTCATCATCGTCGTCTACCTTACTCTTGCCCTGACCACCAGTGAGGCCAGTCTTCTTCGGGCTACCGGAACGGCCGCGATAGAGATCCTCCTCGTCGAGATCGGAGGAAGAGACATCGTCTAGATCCTTGTTGGCGGCTGTGCCGCGCTTGAATGAAGACGGGCTCGCGGAACCAGCTTCACCTACACCGGCGGATTCGGGAGCCTTCTCGGTGCTGTTCTTCCCACTGGTGGTCGCGCCTGCCGCAGGCGCAGCAGCATCCTTCTCGCCACCATACTTTGAGCTCGAGATCTTGCCCGGCTCCCTGGAGTCCTTCTTCTTCAACCTGCTGAAGAATCCACGGAAACCTTTCTGCTCCTTCTCTGTAGGCTCCGGGTCGTCCACTGTCTTGCCCTCTTCATGCTTCTCCTTCGCTTTCAGCATCTCAGGGTTCTCAGGTCTAACGCGGGGGTCGACGATGTTTGCTATATCGCTCCTATGCGATCCAAAAGTATTCGCAGCAGGTCCCGTTTCATCGCCAGATGGACGATCGTCCTGTTTGGCCGGGTCAGGCTTGACGCGCGGGTCGACGACGTTGGCTGCATCACTACTGTGAGGACCGATGGTGTTCGGTGCTGGACCTGTCGAGTCGCCTTGAGATTGACCAACGCCATATTTAGGGTCGTCTTTGGCGAAACCAATCTCATCGCTCGTTATCTTTGTGTCCAGTCTATTACCAGTAAGAGTGGTATGCGGACCACCAGTATGCAAGTCCTTCCCTTCCTCAAGTGGGCTAACATCGTGCTCGTGCTTCGCATAGCCGGGATGCAGTCCCTCAGCCTCATCGTCCTCATCATCGCCGAACTCACTGTCGTCATCGCTATCGCCCATCTCAGTAATGTGCCTCTCCAACTCCGGCCTTAGCGAGCCCTTCGTCTCAGTACGCGTGATAGGCTCGCCACTTGGCTCATCCTTGGCAGTCGCTCCGGTAGGCACAGCAACAGCAGGATGCGCCTCGTACTCCGGCTCACTTTCGGCTTCCTTGTCTAACTCCTCTTGCTCCCTCGCTTCGCGATCCTCGGCATTCTCGCTCGATTTCTTGCTCTCAGCAACGGCCGCACCACCCGCACCTGCCCCACCGGCAGCAACAGCTGGGTCCACCTCACTCACATGCTTGCCGTCACCAGCAACAACTGGGTCCCAATTCTTGTTCTTCTTACTACCGAACAGACGACTAACCAACCTGTTCCGCTTGGTCTCTGCAGGTTCTTCGCCTGCGCCATCAGTTTCGGCGGATGTCGGTCGCGTAGCCTCTCTGCTCTTGCGCTGGTCTTCGGACTTCCGCGCTTTCTCTTCGTCTTTGAACTTCTGGCGAGCTGCTTTTTCGTCATCTGTAACATACGTTAGTAGACGGAACTAGCGTACCGGGTGGACATGGGGCTTACTCTTGATGCGTCTCGCCTGATCTTTCTCTTCCCTCTTGTGTTGCTTCTCTTCTTGCTTCTGTCTATCCTGCTCCGCCTTCTCCTCCCGGAGCTCTTCATCATGAGCGCGCTTGTTCTCGGCGGTAGCGTTAATCTCGTCGAGCGTAGGCTTCAGACGT
Source organism: Neocatenulostroma microsporum (assembly GCA_022814695.1). Lineage (NCBI taxonomy): Eukaryota > Fungi > Ascomycota > Dothideomycetes > Mycosphaerellales > Teratosphaeriaceae > Neocatenulostroma > Neocatenulostroma microsporum. Next base: position 18,809 of record JAKLLW010000926.1, on the reverse strand, counting down.
GCAGCAGCAATGGCCTCGATATCCGCCATGGCGATGAACTTGCCACCACCAATGTGTGTCTGGCCCGGGTGTTCCGTCTGCATCTGCTTCTCCTCTTGCGCGCGTTTTCTGGCCTTCTCCTCCCACTCTTTCATCATTTCTGGCGGCACTTTGCCAGTGTCCGCGAAGACCTTCTCGTCCATGGTATGCATACGGGCGTGCACTTTCGCTTCGGCAGCTGCCATCAGCCTCGCGCGATCGTCGGTGCGCTTCTTCTCGTCCACACTGCTGACACCGCTGTTGAGCTGGTTCATCTGGTTGCGTATGCGACGCGCTTGCTGCTCGTCATCGTCCGACGAGTCCTGATCCGCCGTGCTTGCGGCGCGTTCTCTGCCACGTCCGTCGCGGTTACGCATAGAGAGTCGGTTCATGCTCTTTCGCTCAGCAGGCTTTTGATCGGGGTATCCGTAGTACTCCCTGTACTTCGCCGCTTCGAAGTTCTTGTCCACCTTTGCCAATCGTTCTTGCGCGAGCTTGTGCGCCGCATCCTGCAGGTGGATATACCGCAGTGCCTCCTGCTTCATGTCGACCGGTTGGCTGCTCTGCTGATTCCGCGCTGCTGCTACGGCACCATCTTGGCCGCCCGTGAGGTCTGCGCCAAGCACTGTACGATTCTGGTACTCGTACATCTGCTTCGCCATGCTCACTGCAGAGGCCTTCAAGGCCTGCTGGTGCTTGATATCGTCCGGGTTGATCTCGATTGGAGGGTGCTCCCCAAACATGTCTGCATCCACATTCCTGCCGATATGCGTGACGCGAGCTGCCTGGTTGGCTTCAGAGCTCCAGCCATCTGGCGCTGCTTTGACGCTCTGGCTCTGAGCGCGGTGTACCGACGTAGCTGCGTTCAATGCATTGGCCGCCGAGTTCCTCTGGTCTGGGTAGGTCTCCTTTGGCTCGGCAGGCGGCGGCGCATTATTCGTACGGTGGACGGACATGGTGGCAGCCAAAAGTGCGCGGTGTTTCCCATCCTTGGTGTACCCGCGGTCGAGCTCGGGACTGAGATTCTTCTTGCCCATAGCCAGCACGGCAGCTGAGTTGCCCGCTTTGCTTGCAGAAGGCTCCCAAAGGTCGAGCTTGGCACCATCCTTGTGCGAGATGAGCGCGGCTTGGGAGGCTGCTGAGCTCTGTCCAGGCTGCCATAGGTCCTTCATCTTGTAGTCGTTCGCTAGCAGAGCTGCTTTGCCTGCCGAATTGGCTTGCCCGAGGCCGGAGCTTGGGAAGCTAGGGAGATCTTGTGGTCGCGCATACTTCAGAGATGCTGCCGCGCCTGTTGCATACGATTAGCGCATTGTTCGCAGGTTTTCGAGGCTCTCTGCGTCACTTACTCCGTGAAGAAAGCTTGCCGTCTGGCCCTAGCGGGTCCATTTTGGATTCTTGCGATTGCTGTCGCTTGTGCGCCGGATCTGTCACGTACAGTGCTGCCGTAGACGCCTGCTCCGACAGCTTGTGCTGGTGGGCATGCGCCGACGGGTCAGGACATGGCACCTCGCCGGCGCGGGCGTTGGATGGCATCGACGCCATTGTTTGCTTGCGCGAAGCTCAGGCCAAGCGGGCTTCGATACGCTGAAACAAGGGTGCAAGTATGATCGCTGTATTGCACCGCTGTCGTTCGTTCAACCTCGTTCTCTTTCGCTGTACATGTACTCGGTGGTAAGTTAGTTACAAGGGACCTGAAGGCAACGGAGTGGAGGAGATTGTACGACATCGATAGAGTTCGCCTACCATAAAGCCTTTCGTCACTACCAACGACGTCACCGCACGTGATCGCCGAAACATTCCGCGGCCGGACAATATCTGCAATAGTACACATTGGCACAGATATTACTACCATAGTACTATTGGCAGTGTAATCACTACTATAGTACCCGCTTTGGTATAGTATTTTCCGCCGTAGTACTCGGCTGGCACATTGGCACAAAAGTTTCTCCGATAGTACTCGGTTTGCTTAAGCTTTAGTAGAGGTCCACCGCCTACTTTTGATACACAACGAGGAGGGGATGTCTCTACGGATTAAGAAGCGATGCGAAGTAGGTATCAATTCGGACTGCGCAGTGCGAAGACAATCCCCGTGTACCTTATCTCGCGCGGTGCACGCTTGCGGACTGCGACGACGAGCTATACCGTATATTCGAACGCTGGAATGATCGTTAATAGATTGCTTAGGAATTGGTTCACGGCAGTACTATGCGAGATATATTGACGCCAATATCCAGCTCGTACTACCGGAGTAAATACACTGCCAATCGTACCCTCCGAGTAATTTCGGTGCCAATCGGTACTATTGCAGATATTGTCCGATTCCGCGGCCTGTGCCACGCCAATCTCCCGTTCCAACCATACAGCTCGCAAATCTGGCAGTCACGATGCTTAACTCAACTCACTTCGAGCAACGCCAAGGCCGAGCTCATGTCGAAGGCTCTCCATCATGCATGGCTGTTGACACTTCTCAGTCGATCGCAGCAGCAATAATAATGTATTCATTGCGACGCCCATTAGGCGATCTGCTGCGCGTTTGGAGAAGCGCATAGATCTACACAAGGTTGGCACGCGCTGTTTCTGTTTCCTTGATTCTAGACCTCCGCCGTTCCTCTTGTGATCCCTCAGTCGTTAAACACATCCACAAGATTGTTACTCAGGCTATCAATGAACGCAGCGCTACTAGCACCCACGGTCTACTTCCAGCACAGCCACCAGAACAACATGGACGACAAATCTAACCGCGACCAACACGATGGCTTCGACAAGATCCTCAACTTCCGCGACGTAGGCTCGTACATCAACACTACCACCTCGCGGAAACTTCTCAAACCCGGCCTTTTCTTCCGCAGCGCTCGCCCAGATGCCGCGACACCCGAAGACCGCACCCGCCTCACATCCAACTACGGCATCAAAACTATCATTGACCTCCGCACTACGACTGAGCACGTTGAAGCTCGCAGGAAGTATGCTTCAGCTGTGCCCTCCGCTCCCGCAATAACACCCTCTGACCCGAAACATCCCTTCCGGATACCTGAAATACACTACGAGGATGTAGACTTCAACGGCTCGGCTTACAGTTCTGCACTCATCAAGCAGCTGACGCTGAGGCAAAAGGCGAAGTTGTACAGCTTGTATGTCTGTGGGTACCGGACTGAGGCGATCAGTGTGTTGGGCCAGAATGTGATGGCCAAACGTGGACTCGCTGGCCTGGCGGAGGATAGTCTGCAACATTGTACTGGGGAGGTGAAAGCGGTCTTCGACGTCCTCTGCAACCATGAAGCTTATCCGGTGCTTATACACTGCACGCAAGGCAAAGACCGGACAGGCCTGACGGTCCTGCTTACGCTCATGCTCTTGGATGTCCCGCTCGAGGCGATGGAGCAGGACTATAGGCTAAGCGAGCGAGAGCTGGAGCCGGAGAGGGAGGAGAAGCTGAAGGAGATTAGGAGTATTGGTTTGCCGGACTCTTTCGCTGACTGCCCTGCTGATTGGGTACGGACGGTCTCTGGGTGGATCCATGAGCGGTATGGAGGCGTGGAAAGGTATCTGGAGAGTTGCGGTGTGGGAAAGGAGATGCAGGAGAGATTGAAGAGGACTTTGGGGTACGAAAACAAGTGATGGACTGCTGAGCGAAATTACTCTTCAAGCGCTTCTGCTCAAGCAAGAGCCAACTTCGAAGGTGCAGAGCGTTGTTGCATTGGCGAAGTCTCCTCCGAGGACCACACAATATCCGTCTGGAGCCGTGAATGGCCGAGTGATATCGCCTACCGTGCATCGCTAACGAGATTCATGGCGCTCTCACGGTCAAGGCACGGAGGACTGAGCCCAAGTAGGGTCATGCGAAGCAGTGTTTGAGCAAGGTGTTTGAATGTGTCCGACAAACGATCGGTGGCTGGTGGGGAAGACCAGCAACGGAGAAGTGGATGTTGACGAAGGGGAGTGCCTTGTACTGTCTCATGGCCTGCAGAGAAGAGTGTGACATGTGCCAGGCGTTTAGCGAGAGCGAGACTACGCAGTTCTTGCTCCGGGATGCTGCTGTATAGTGATATGTTTCTGCGCTACTCACGATGTCCAGACACAATACCAGCCGAACTGTTCTCTCGGTACGTAACGAATATCAAGGCCGAATACTTAGGTAGTGATGTCCATCGTCGCAAGGCTCGCTACAAAAGTGCACGGAGCCTTGTCGCTCTCGAACCGGCCTAGCGCCCGCGAGGCTACCCGCTTCGTCTACAAAACTTCTTCGCTTCGCGCCTGACAGCGACCTTCCTTTGATCTTCGTGCGGCGGCGCGATCAAGATCAGAGTTTCCAAAGTTACTTACCCATACCTTTCCTCTATGGTGGATGTACAGTGTCAATCGCGCCACAGAATGAAATAATTGCAATCGGGCACTAGCCATTTCCGACTCGTTTGCCCTCTGTGGCCTTGTTGGCGCGCTGGTGTCCGAACAAACTTCAGACGAGATAAGACGTATGGTTAGATGAGAATATCGACCTGAATGATAGAACGTTCGGTGTCTGATACTTGGTAGGAGGACATCGTCTATGTTTGTTCACGTCTTGCCTGCCTCTCGAGAAGCCCGCCTGCTCGAATACCTAGAGGCCTAGTCTTGACAAGGACACACATCCCTACATTACCTTGACACACTTACCCTTCCCAGTCTTTTGCCAGCGACTATCTGCCATGGCTGGCCTCAAAGTGGTCGCGCTCATATCAGGTGGGAAGGACTCGCTCTTCTCTATTCTACACTGCATCGCAAACGGGCATGATGTGGTCGCACTTGCCAACCTGCACCCTCCCTTGCGCGCAGATACGGTCGAAGACACCGACAGCTTTATGTACCAAACCATAGGGCATGCCGTCATTCCGCTTTACGAGCAAGCACTCGGCCTCCCTTTGTACCGGCAAGAGATCGTGGGCTCCGCTGTGAACCAGAGCAAGTCGTATGGTCACCAACAAGGCCAGCCGAGCGTACTTCAAGACGAGACGGAGTCTTTGGTCCCTTTGCTGCTGAAGGTCAAAGATGCACACCCGGAGGTCAACGCTGTCAGCACAGGCGCCATCCTATCAGACTACCAGCGCACTCGTGTAGAGTCGGTAGCAATCCGGTTAGGACTCACACCGCTCTCGTACCTGTGGCAATGGCCCTCGCTCCCACCACAGACGCCGACATCTCTTCTGGAAGACATGGCTGCTGTCGGACAGGACTCCCGTATTATCAAAGTGGCCTCTGGTGGTCTTGACGACAGCTTCTTGTGGCAAAATGTTGCAGACCGTCGGACCATTGCACGCTTGACAAAGGCCTCGGAACGTTTCGGGTCGCCCGGAGATGGTGCGGTGCTTGGTGAAGGTGGCGAGTACGAAACGCTGGCAGTCGCTGGGCCCGCGCCATTGTGGAAGGGAAGACTCATACTAGAGGATGCGCAGAGACAGGTAGTGCAAGGCGAAGCGGGCAGCTACTCCCTGCGCATGATGGCGCCTCGCGTTGCTAAAGAGACCACCGTACAAGGCAGCATTGATAACCTCCGCATTCCACATATATTTGACCAAGACATGGAACGCATGCTGCACGATCTTCTCGGCGGACCAACTTCGACGTCCAAGGCCCTAGCAGGCCGGCCGTCTGATGGCCACAAGCAGGCACAAATACTCAACCGTAGTAAGGGCTTCGTGTACGAGGATGGTGGCGTTCTACTGCACTCTCATCGCGTAGGCACGGGCCCTGACGCGGCCTCTCAGATGCGCGCAATCATGGACAACCTTTCGGCTGGATTTAGCGAGCTCATGCCAGGCGTTGGGCTGTCTGCTGTCGCCTATACCTCAATCATCCTCCGTGACATGGCCGACTTCGCCTCCGTCAACGCGGTCTACGGAGGTTACTTTACGGAACCGAACCCTCCGTCACGCGTGACTCTTGCCTGTGCTGACGTCTTGCCAGACGATAGCGCGGTCATGCTTGGGGTGACTAGTCTACGACAGCCTGCGACGGCTCTTGCCAAGTTCAGGAAAGGTTTACATGTGCAGTCACGCTCGTACTGGGCACCTGCCAACATCGGACCTTACTCACAAGCGGTCTCCATCCCCCAAGGCGTCGAAGAGGACAGTGACACTACGGATGTAGTCTATGTCGCCGGCCAGATACCTTTGGAGCCTGCGTCGATGGAGCTTTATCACAGACACGCGGAAGATGCACAGACGATGTTTGCGCACCAAGCAATACTGGCGCTACAGCATATGCTGCGCGTCGGAGACGCTATGAAAGTCAGCCGCTGGGTAGCTGCAATCGCTTTCGTTGCAGTGCCGCCTTCGGATGATGTTGCCCCTCTTGGCAACATGGCACGACAGGCGTGGGAAGCTCTTCATGCTCCTCCGCAGGAGATGGAGGTGTCGGAGGAAGATGAGGACGAAGACGAGAACTTCGACGTCTGGCATCTCAGCCAGGGGCATGGGCATAGCCTACGCCAACAGAGCACGACCTCGGACATTGCCAACCAGCGTCAGCTCGGGCCGCAGCCACCGCTGTGGGTTGTACGAGCAGACTCGCTACCCAGAGGCGCGAGCGTCGAATGGGTCGGATATGGTACCACAGGTGACGGCCAAGATATGGTCAAGGTCCGCCATTTGGATCATCTGCTAGACGTATTCCGTCATTGCATCATCTGAGCGAGCCTTCTTTCCTGCGCAGTTGACGCAGCGAGCGTCAGCAAGACTATAGCTTTCATCGGCTCGAAGAATGGAAGGATTGATGTCTAAACATCAGCATTGCGGCCGTACTGAGATGCTGACCTCAGCCTCAGCCTTCGTACAACCTGCGAACTTGCATCCTACGGCGGCGTTTACTATCAAGCACTAGGCGCCCCGCAACAGCGACGGCGACGGCGAATAGGTGGGTCTGGAGGTAAGGAAGGACGCAATGGGGTGGGCAAGGTGGAGTGACAACCCCGCCTTTGGAGAAGCTGAGGCAACCGTCCATCCTCGACATGTATCGCCACCTTACTATCACCGGACACTACTGATCGGGGTTACCATAATGGGCTCGTACTCGTCATGCCCTGCACGCTCTCGCTGTTGTGAGGATTAGCGGGCCAGAGACCGAGGCCAAAGCTACCCAGCTTTGAGGGGCCATCGCGTGTTTTGCGAACATACATATTCGAAAGTATATCCTTATATCCTCCCTCCTTTCCTTGCAAACCTCGCTTCCGTACTGCTCTGCACCTCTCTGTGATATACTGGTCAGCATTCAAACAATGGCACCAGATCTGAACGCCGTCGCCGGTGGCGAACGGTTCGACTACTCTCAGCCAGGCGCTTCAGGCTACAGCATCAAATCGGAAGCGACCTACAATGACCCGGCCAATCGAAAGCTGAAGGTCTTGACAATCGGCGCAGGTGTGACGGGAATCTTGATGGCATACCGCATCCAGAAGGACTGTCCTAATGTCGAACATGTTGTCTACGAGAAGAATGAGGAAGTAGGTAACAAGGTGGTGCATGACTTTCACCTAGATTATGCTAATTACTTCTTGTTGCCCATAGATCGGTGGCACATGGCTTGAGAATAGATATCCAGGATGTGCCTGTGATATACCGAGCCATGCGTACACCTACAATTTCGCGCTGAATGTAAGTGCCGTCGTCTTCGACGAGGGCTGTGGTGACACATGCTAAGACCGTCTAGCCGGACTGGCCACGCTTCTTCTCCTACTCGCCGGACATTTGGAAGTACCTCGACAAGGTCTGCCAAACTTTTGACCTGCGGAAGTACATGAACTTCAACACTGAGGTCGTGGGTTGCTATTGGAACAAAGAAAAAGGGGAATGGAAGGTGGACCTCAAGGAGACCCGCAACGGCGAGACGGTACGGGAGTTCTCGGACACTTGCCACCTACTGCTCCACGGAGCTGGTCTTCTCAACAACTACAAGTGCGTATACTGATGGGTAGCACCATTGGGGGCGTCTCAGATATATGAGACTGCCGTATGCTTTTGGAGATACCTGCTGACCCTTACACTCATCGCTTTTAGGTGGCCCGACATCCCAGGTTTGCAGGACAAGTTCAAGGGCCGGGTCGTCCATACCGCACGTTGGCCGAAAGACTACCAAAAGGAGCAATGGAAGGACGACCGAGTAGCCGTAATCGGATCCGGCGCATCGTCGATCCAGACCGTACCGAATGTGCAACCTACTGTGAAGCACCTCGACATCTTCGTCCGCACAGCAGTATGGTTCGTGCAGATCGCGAACAACTTTGGCCAGAACAAGGAGTACGACGAGAACGAACGGGACACTTTCCGTCACAACCCAAAAGCGCTAGTCGATCACGCCAAGGATATCGAAGACCAAGTCAACGGCCTATGGGGCGCCTTCTACGCCGGCAGTGAACAGCAGAAGATGGGCCAGGAGATGTTCCGCAATCGTATGGCTGAGTTCATCAAGGATGAGAGGCTACTCAAAGGTTTCACTCCGAAGTTCGGACTTGGGTGCCGTCGAATCACTCCCGGAGACCCTTACATGGAGGCCATCCAGAAGGAGAACGTGGATGTGCACTTCACAGCCGTCGAAAGCTGTACCGAAGAAGGCGTAGTCGGCGCTGACGGCGAAGAGCGCAAGGTCGATACCATCGTCTGCGCAACTGGCTTCGATGTCTCGTATAGACCGCGCTTCCCTCTGGTCGGCATGAATGGCGTAGACCTGAAAGACAAGTGGAAGGTCTGCCCGGAGTCCTATCTCGGGCTCGCTGTGGTACGTATACAAAGCATCCTCAGAAGCTGTCATGGAATATTCGCTAATCCTGTTATCCAAATACCAGCCCGAATTCCCGAACTTCTTGACTTTCATAGGCCCTACTTGGCCTGTAGAGAATGGCTCCGTGATGGGACCACTGCATACAGTCTCCGACTATGCCGTCCAGGTCATCAAGAAGATGCAAAACGAGAACATCAAATCCTGGGTTCCGGATCAAGCGAAGACAGATGCCTTCAACGACCACGTGCAAGAATGGATCAAGCACACGGTATGGAAGGACGATTGCCGCAGCTGGTACAAAAACAATGAAACCGGGAGAGTGAACGCCGTCTGGCCCGGTAGTTCGATGCATTACCAGCAGGTCATCGAGCGACCGCGGTACGAAGACATGCACATCGAGTACTTCGACAAGAACCCCTGGGCTCATCTTGGCCTCGGGTACACCGTTGAGAATAGGAAGGGCCCGGGAGAAGCTGATAACTCTCCGTATCTGACTTTGAACAACCTCGATCCTAAGTGGTGAGTCCGGGCATGCAGATGCTGTGGTTGAGGTCGTAATGCTGACGTACATCCAGGTATGACGCGATCGGAGGTGATCAGAAGGTCCTGATAGAGCAGCAGAACAACTTCAATGCTCGGAAGTAAGACCCGTTAGGTAGCATACATACAAGTATACAGCGGCTATGCCGAAGACTTCAGAGCTCATGAGCGTTTCTTCGCCACCTGTGATTCGTCCAGGGCGTTTTGTGAGAGCATCCAAGCATCAAAGCTCACCATGCTGAGTATAAAGTCAAAGCCCAAAGAGCTCACAGCAGGATGATCGATCAGAGCGCTACCGATCTCGCGGACGTTGTGTGTTTGAAGAGCCAGGTAGATCTGCCGGCCGATGATTAGCGTGCCCATGATAATGATAGGCTGCAGAAGTGTGCGATTTGGTAACTCTCTGGCTGTACGGTTCGCAGTATAGACCAAGAGGAGTGGTGTGAGGAGCAGCAGCCGTGCGACGATGATCAGCGGCATGAGCGCTTGGGTTTGGGCAGTGCGCCAAGCGATCGAGAGGCCTAAATAATAGACAACCATGACAATGGCGAATGCGGCAGACCGTGAATCGACGGGAACATCCTGCGGAGGTTGGCTGAGCAAAGCGATGTAGAAGAGATTCTGCGCGAAGGAGATGGGCAGAATCTGGCTGAGCGCGAAGAAGGCCCAAAGGCGTGGGATTCGCCTCCTTTTACCTGCCTCGCTGTGAGTGGTTTGAGAACAACGTGATGTTTGTGACACTGACCTTCAATGCCCATGAATATGCATACAGCCATATTGGTGCATAGTGCACTCAAAGTCCACACATAGCGTGCTCGATCTGCTACAATGGCCTCGCCGAAGTCGCGGAAGAGAGTCGAGGTGGTCGACCACGTCCAGATACGCTGTAGAAGGCCAAGATCAGACGTGCGGAAGCTCGCTTGACTGCGGCTTGACCAAGTCAAGTACGACTGTATCAAGACGTTGAGCATGTTGAACGAAAGGGTGCTGAAGCTCGCGACGGCCAGACAGCCGAACGTGTATATAGCCCTGGTCTTTCGGCCCTGCCTTCCATCCTGTGCCTGTGGGATGTAGGCTATTGTTTGTATGACTACCGCCGTAAACGTGAGAGCTGCTACGTTGTATAGCCAAAAGACCGTGGCTCCGAAGTAGTTTGTAGTCGAAGGTTTGGCCGAGTCCATCGCAGGTTAGCCTTGTTCCGTCTGATCTCTGGCAGCGTGTGAATGGCAAATCGGTCCAGTCTCCTGTTTCAATATGATTGCACTTATCAATAATGTTCTGGAAGGCGGAAACATGACAGCGACCTGGAAGCCTTTGCGCATCAGTGTAGGGGTCCGGATTGCGTCAAGGAAAGCTGGCGTTGAACGCAACGGCCGAAGTACTTCACCTACCTCCCTACATGACTCCCCTTCAACGGTCTTGCGCGCCCAGGCCATAAAGGACGGGCTTGAAAGAGATTTGAGAATCGAGGAGCGGCGTTGACGGGAATGGAGGGTCGAGGATAGAACTACAGGGGCAATCGAGGTCGCACAAAGTCAGGCGAGAAAGTCATGGCGCCTGGTCTCGCATTGGGGACGCGAACAACAACCTCGTGCTGTTGACTGAGCATCTCTTGTCCTCCTCTTTCGACTATGCGGGAAATAAGAGTTATTCGAACTTTTGGACCCATATGTTTCTCCCATGGTGCTGCTGCCGCACCATATACGCTATGCCATCCCACATACCAACCTCTCCCAAATGCCTTCGCCTCGCAGAGAAGCACCGCTCAGCATCCTCCCACCACGAGCAGGAGGTTCAGTTCAAGAGGGTACCTGGGGAAACAACATCCACGAAAACCGCCAAAGCAGCGCTTCCAATATGCTTCGAATGATGCCTCCGGTAGAGAACGGATGATCAAACAGTCACATGAATGGGAGATGGCCGCGAAGTTGGCAAGAGTACAACAGGTCCAAGATCATAGCGGGCATACAAGAACGGGGAAGCAGAGCGTCGCTCACCTGCAGGCAGACATGGAATACTTGGCCGTACGAAGCAAAGCCTACGATAGCTTCCTACGTTACAAGGCCACGCCTACGGGCAAGGATTCGGCGGGATTACAGCGAGACCTCATCGCATCGCGCGCCCTCTACGATCAAACCTGGCAGATGTGGCTTATGAAATGGAAGTCGGTGCCACCAACATTGCTAGCAGCGTCGTTTTCTGAGGTCGGTGTTATGGATCGCGTTGGCAGACTGATCACGTTCTGTGGGCAAAGCGCGGCGATGGCAGTAGTCCAGCCAGTGTTCTTCGTATATCTGGCGACTCTCAGGGCACTCATACGCATAGACAGTCATGAGCAGCGTGGCAAGTAAGCCAGCTGGCATCCGGAATGCGCCATTGACTAGCGCATCCTTCCTAATCACGCGGACCCATCGATCCTGAACAATTCCAATGCCTATGAAGCTATCAGCAAGGCTATCTCGACATGCTTCACAGGCGAATGCTGGCGCACAAGCCCATGCATGCGACTGCAAGTGGATGGCGGATACGAGGAAGCATAGAACAGCATGAAAGTTCAGATGAGCGCTCTACGGGTCTTGTGTTGAATCCCTTCCGCGACGAGCTCTAATGGCTATGTCGCAACAAGGCCTACTACACCAGCTATCAGCTCGAGCAAGACCGCAGTGACATACACCTTCCTCGGCTTCACCTCGGCAAACCACACTTCAGGGGTTAAATATTCCAAGAAATTCCAAGGCTCCCATCAAGCTCAAAAAGCTGATCCGGTATAACGTCTCATCTCGCTATCGGTTACCAAAAAACATACTTACCGTGATGTTGACGAACCTTGTACGATGACAAGTACTCGGACCTTGCCCTCATCCTCGTAGTTGGCCCTCCGGGACTTTCTTGCGGAATACCTGTCATGGGTAGCCTGATACCTTACGGTTGACGGAGTGGTGTTTCTCTGGGATGTTAGCCAAAATGGTTGCTCCTCGAGCTTTTTGCTCTTTTTACTTCGGATTTGCACAAGGCAAAGTACCAAGCATGCAAGGAAAGTACTTTTTGAGGCTGGCAGAGGTATTTCGGTCCTCCTACACTACTGGTGCAGCACGTCTGTTACACAACCTCATGCCCGCGGCCGAAGTGGGTCTTGCATGCAAGGGGGCGTAGAACAATACGGGAGAACAATCAAGAACCAAAAATTGTACTCCAACTCGTCTTTTTCCACGACATGCCCTGAACAAGATTGCGCTCCTTTTTCTACCACACCAGCCATCAGCCCAAGCAGGCCTGTACAGCCAGACGTGCACTCATCGCCTCTTGAGATATTCTCTCCTTACAAAGCGAAAGAGATGCCAAAGTCACGATGCAAGCCACTACCCTTCGAGCCCGTCAAAAGACACCCGCTTCCACCGCACACCCTCCGGTCTTCGCCGCCGCTTTGGGGACAAGCTCGACAAGGACACTGCCGTCATCTGGAGTCAGATACAGCGCCTGAGACGCCGCAGTGGGATCTCAGACGAAGAAAGGCACATGTTGCAGCTGCTCGAGGCAGACTTGAAGTACATCGAGGTGCGGCACGACTTGGCTGTCATGGTTGAGGCGGGAAAGCGACTGTACTCCCGAGCTGATGGCCTCCCGGCTGGCTCCTTTGAGCACGAAGCCATGAGGCAGGTAAATGAGCAGCTTCAGATGAGTAGGCGGATATGCTTGGCAAGGTATAGATCCGTGCCGAACACTGTTTTCACGCCGCTCTCGGAAGTCGGCTTCTTTCGCAGGATCGCTCGTGCCTCGGTGTCCTCACGTTCACCGGCGTGTCCCTATAGGCCGTACACGCACAGATTGCTGGGGTGTTCACCAAAGTCTTCTGCATGCTGGAGCTGTGGAGGTGGGTGTGGAAGAGCTGAGCGCTCTGTCCGTATGTTCGGCACTCATCGTGAGATTGTTGAAGGTTACGAACTTACGGTGTTCATACAATTACAGAAGAGATATACTATTGATACACAGTCCATTCACGCCGCCAACTTGTCTCCGTCGCTCGGTAGTAGAGGCTGGAGAGTTCCCACGCACGACCTGTCCCGGCGGCCATCAATTTTCTCCTATTACTTGCAAGCTTGCATCGTCCTTTCCTTTGCCGACAGCTACCATACTCGTCTTCCTCAAGAACGACGGACATCTCGGAGATATCTAAGATCAACGCTCACGCTATGCACTGCTTAGGTCGACAGCAGAGGACTGCTAGGATGTCGGATGCCCTAGCAGCACATGCGGTTCAGCGTTGTCGATGGCGACATCGTCACGTTGTTCATCTGGCAATGGGGTAGCCTGAGCGAATGGACGCTGGTCATCCACGTTCGGGCGGCGAATGGCGTTGGTGACATTCGGTTGCGCTTGGTATGGATCCTCTGTCTGCGCTCCCAGCTGGGTTGACGCCGTTCCAAGTGGATTCGGCGAGGATTCTTGGACGACGATGCTGAGAGCGTAGGGGTATGGCAGCGACGGTGCAGCTGTCCTGGTCAATGAATGCTCAGTGAACGATTCTCCGACCACTTACGAAGAGTCGAGATGTCAATGGCTGCGCATCCATCGTCAGACCACGTTGGCGGATGAGTTCGAGAGTTCTGCGCCCTCCAGTTCGATGTGGTCGTCTTTACTGACAATCATGTCAGTCGCGCTCTACCGCTTCCAAAGAATAGAGGAGTCACCATGATGTCCACTCGACTCGTAGTAATGTTGCGCGGAAGCCGCAGAGGAGATGTCGTATGTCCGCTCAAAGGGGTTCATGTGTGGAGCGGTTCCGGTCTGCGCAATGCAGTTCTCGCGAGCATGAGGGTTTTCCTGACGGTGAGAGAGTGGGTGAATCGCCATGTTGGAAGTGTAATCATTCATGAAGCAGTTGCGACGATACGTTTGCGTCGAGCAGGTCATCCCAGCGCCAGGCCAGAAGTTCGAACTGGTCTCCACCGATCTTTCGAAACATAGGGCGAACGAACGTAGTAGCGGTGTGACCTTACTGAGGCTCTTGCCAGCACATCATGGATCTTGGATGGTGTTAAGTGAGAGCTAAAGGAGACCTCGATATGAGCAACACCAACATGTGGGCCAGTCGTACTCTCCTTTGACAAGGTTTGAACGGAATATATATCACGACGCAGTGTGTCGAGGATAGCTCCATCTTATGTCTTCTCTTAGACTTGCGCTCTCGTTGTTCAAGTGCATGACAACCTTGCCTCGGGCTTTCTGGAGGGACGCTGCTTTCTGAACAGGCTCTGCCAGCGACCAATGAGTCAATGACACCCCTTGCCGAGCCTGACCTCACCGCTTCACCAGTCTTCTGGATGAGGTAGGGGACATCAGCGCAGGAGGCGGCTTGCTCGGAGAGCAAGTGCGTACCAGGTCTCTTGAAGAGCATACGTAGTGCCTGAACCAACAAATGGCAGAAGATCGCACGCACAGAATTGCGCCTTGGACCGTTGCCGAGGACTGGCGACTGATGATTGGGTTCGACCCTCAAGTGGCAGCGCGGCAGGATGCGGACTATCGTAGGCGTGAGAGAGAGAATTTTGACCCAGGAGCACGATCTCGACAGACGTTGGCGGTGATTGCGATTTGCGACAGCAAGGAGGCAGAGGCGTGGAGGGATTGGACGAGGCAGCAGCGAGCAAGAACAGACGAACAGAAATGGCAGAAGACAAAGCCTTCTACTGGAGCACTGGAGCTATCAGCGATAATGCACACTATGGGGGCAGACACGTAGACACGTGCTGCGGGCCCGTGCCGCAAAGATGCAGCTTCTTGCATAGGAGGCGTCGGAAGCTCTACTTTAGTCGCAGAAGGTAGCTCCGTTGGTCCACCTCTTGCCCAACAAGGCAATTCTGTTACCGCCTGTCTGGAAAACCCAATCTTGGTATCAAGAAACCGAAGGATGTTCCTAGCAGCGTCTGCGAGCAGTCGTTCTGACAAGAGTCATGGCTACACTATCTCAAAAGCAACCTCACACCTGTCCTAAAGCTTGGCGAGGTCCAAGTGGGTACAATCGCTTTAGACGCCCACGGCTGAGAGCTCTGGGCTTATCGTTCGATTCTGCATGCCACATGGTGGTGCTAAAGCGCCCAGCTGTGCTCATTCCAGAGCAAGATAGAGCTGGCGAGCTTCAATACATCTGAAAGGCCGGCAGATCTTACCTTCGGCACGCGAGGAGCCGAATTATTGCGCCATTACGTGTTTCAGGTCATGGTCGGCTCATCCAGCGATCAGGTCATGGCGTCTTCCCTTGTGACGTCCAGCCAATGCCAATGGACTACTCACGGGCACCACTCCTTCACCTACTAAGGCAGATAAGGTTGGTGGTAGATTGGTCAGGGGAGCGTACTGCTTCTGTGTCTCTGAACGGTTTGTTCACTTGGAGGCCGGAGGGCGTCTTCGTGCTCACGAGGTGATATTGACCAGAGCTCCGAGGTCAACAGATATGCGTCAAGCCAAATCATGACTATGGAGCGGGTCTCATACTCAAAGCATCGATGCCATTGACTCGCCTCCTTTTCGCCGCACCTTATCTGGACCTCACCTCGCGAACAGCTGCTAGGTTCACGGGGTCAGCTCGCGAGCTAGCTGAAACGTATGGACAATGCTGGGATGGGGCATCAGGTTGCTGCAGGCCCGATGCACAGACGTACCTGTGTTAGACGAGAGTGCCATCGGCATGTCGAGCCGAACGGTTGCCCACGTGGAGTGGCGGCCAATAGAGCCTCAGGATTGCCTAATCGTCCTACCATTCGCTACCTCGTTGCTGGGGCACAAGGCGATGCTTTCTGAGCAAGTGAGACTATCCTGGCGTCCGGAGACTGTTTGCCGAATGTCATGCTGATCTGCAGCAGTCGCTACCATCATCTGGCAATGCCGCATGGTTCCAGATGAGCCTAAGGTTGGCACTTCGAGGTCATGATGTTGCCTTCACCAGTTGTGAAGCCTCTGGTCATTCGGTAGGCTGGTGCGTCGTAATTGTTTGAGCGAGGAACATAGACCGAGAAGATGGAAGCGACGTAAGATTCTACCGCCAAGCTATGAAGCACCACGACGATCTGCTCTCCCGGCGCCAAAAGCAAATGTGCTACAAATACATTGCGCTTCGAAAGTAAGAGAGCTAGTAGTACAAATTGAGTAGAATCAATCGCGAGAAGCGCAGCATGTCTTCTTGGTCCCTCGGCTCCCGCTGTACTCTGAGTGTTCACAGCAGTCGGTGTTTGACACCAAGAAGCCAGGCTTGGAGTAGTGGAGCAATGCAGCATGCTTCCCATCTGGGTCGTCGATGGCCCTTGAGGTGTCTCATGTTTGGCATGATCACTCTCTTTGTCTTGTCGCCGACACCGCCACTGCCGCTGTCATCGTTCTCATCTTCGACCCGACGTTCCGCCCTCCTCCTCATGCTCATTCTCGCTATCGGTACTCTGACCAGTAGAGCTGACAGAACCGTCCTTAACGTGGCCGCGATTGCGTCGGTTGTCAGATGATGATGTGTACATCCTTCTGTGGGTGCCTGTAGACGTGCGCGACTCTCTGCGGCTGTCGGTGCGCATCGTCGAGCCTCGTCGGCGGCAAAGTGACCTTGAGACGGCTCGTGAGTGGCCGTTGACCTCGCGTGATTGACCATGAGTACTTTGGTGTGCGGTTTGATTGATTTCTCGTTGGCTTGTTGCTGACGGTCTCCGTTCGCCAGCACGTGCGTCGTACGATGCACCAAGCTGGCCATTCACTTCGACGGGATCGATGTCTAGAGTGGCAGGGTACGGATGCTGTGTTGGAGATTGACCTAGGCATGTCAGTCTCTGAGCGCTTTTGACAATAGGCAAACACTCCGCACCCGTCAACTCAATCATGCGGGCAGCCACCTGTCGTCCATCTCCACACGGTGTCAACGAAGGTGTCCAATAGTTTGATGCGACCGCATTGAAAGCTGCGACATCAGTCTGAACTGCTGGCCGTCAACACCCATGCAAGCCTTGGTGTACCTTTTGACTGACCTTGACTCAATTGGGCGGGCTGTTGAGTCGGTGTAGAGCTGGATGTCTGGATCCAGGCTCCAGATTGTGATAACAGTAGATGTCGAGCAGCGTTGCATCGAGCACACAGTCCAGTTTGACCCTGCTGTCGGCGTTGCTGGCAGGTGCATGGTGTCGACATCGTCGTACAGCGACTGATTTCCGCTGTGAGTCCGTTACTGCTGTTGGGTCTCCAGTTGCTAACAAGGTACCTCAGCTAGATCGGAAACGAAATGTCGTACTCAGTGCAAGGACTTGGGGTTGGAACCAGCGAACGGCTGTCTGGATGGTGATCGCTTAGGGGTAGTATAAGAGATGGCGGTGAAGCGGGGCGACACTCTTGCTGACGCAGCCTGCCAATGTGAAAGATTCGTGATGACAACTAGGGGAAGATGGGAGCTGGGTTGATGGTATCCGGGTGCAGGAACAACCGCGTGCTGCGATGTCGCCCGGTTGTTGGCGAAGGGCGACTCTTTATCGTATCCACATCTCACAGACTATGCTCTTCCCTTCGGCCTCGATCGAGGCATGCATGCCTGGTATGCTTCATCATCCAGGGCATGGTCAGAGCGTGCAGGTGGGAGCACAGCATGCGAGGCCAACAGATGGCACGAGCCCGAAGGTGTGCTTCATGGTTCAGCGGCCGTCACTGACAAACACGCGGCCATGGCCACGATCAGCGGCTTTCGACGGCTGGGTATAGTGTGTACCAACGCCGGATGTGTGAGTTGGTTCCACGACAGTTCTGCAGCCTTGTCAAGGGTTGTGCTCGTGCGGCCGACCTATCGGAGTGGTATACGGCGTTGAAGGCCAATCGTAAGGGGAAGCGGTGTAACTCAGAGGCCGCGGAAGGACGGCTTCTGCATTCCGTAAGATTGATCAATGATCATGCTGAGCGACATGTCAAAGCTGTGTTTCATGATGAGGCTAGTGATCACGCTGCAACAAACGTCTGTTTGTGCGCGAAGTGAGAAAACTGCAAGCATGAGCCAGCTGAAGTACAAAAACAGCAATGAAAGCCTGCAGCAGATCATCTTGGGTTTAACTCATTGCGATCTCCATCATCAGGCTCTCCTGCGCGGCACAGTCTCTGTTTACTTTCCTTATACGGGCGGCTATCAAGGCTTGGCGAGAACCTGATAGGTCGAGCTGAAGCGATGCTCCACAATCGTGCATGTTTGGAAGCTTTCTATGCAGCCGGCCCTCTCGCTTCATTGATACCGTCGGCGCGCAGCATCTTCCCCATAAGCCGACGGAGACCTACAGAACAGACACACGTTTGCGCGGTCCACCCGGTGTCTTGTTCAGACATCACCTGCTGATGGTCTCTTCAAGGCTTGCACAGCAACACCTTGTCCAACTCACGATGATGTTGGTCTCATAACCGGATGTTGATCTTCCGGGGGTAGCTTGTAGGACCTGCAGGACGGCTGCAGATTGTGCATCGGGCAATCTCAGAAGAGGGTGTGATGCTCTGATCAG
>JAKLLW010000925.1:0-21434 GCA_022814695.1 Neocatenulostroma microsporum | reverse complement strand
ACTAGTACGTACCTTATTACTACTATTAACCGCTACTAGCCTTACTACCGCTTTAGTAGCGATCTTATTCTTCTATGTCTACCGTTTACGAGTAGCTTTAGCCTCCTTTAATAGAGTAAGTACTTACTAAGTTACGGTACTATCTACTAGCTTATTTCGTAGCTAGTTCTTAACGTACTACTCGGCCTTAATAATATCCTCTTTAAGCTAGTAGCGCTCGTCTATTATTATCTTCTTAGCTTAACTAAACGCTCGCTCGTACTTAGAGCTTATTCCTAGTATACTAAATAGATTAAACGTAAGTATTACTAGCGTCGGATATAGTATCTTCCCCTTCTAAATCTACTAATCTAGCGGCCTATCCGTAAACTCTATACTAAGCTTAATTAGAGCGTTTATAAAACTATCTAACTCTACTAAGCGCTCCTACTCTTTCTATACTACTACTACTAGAGCTAAGGTATAGGAACCGAATACGGCGGTAAACTCTAGATCTTCTTCTTTAGGCTCGTCGGTAGCGCGTAGCGGCTTAATAGATACCGTTAGAGGGTTAGCTTATTATAAGGGCGCGTCTAGTAGTAGTTTAGTAACGTAGTCGCGCTATAGCTTCTTTACTATAGACTTTATAAAGAGTACTTCGCGTTTGCTAGCCTTCTTCTAACTCTACTAGTCCTCGAACTAAGCGAAGCGCTTACTAGAATATAGCGCGACCGTAGCGCGGTAGATATAGCTATAGTCGCTATTATTATAGTACTCCAATAGCTTAGTAAAACTATAGTTAAGTAAGGACTCGTAGTACTTACTAAATAGCGACTTGTTAGCGTTATACTCCTTAGTAGCCTTCTTAAGCTTATTAAAGAGGTAGTTAAATAAAGGCAATACCTCCTAAACTACGCTATACGCTCCGTTCGATAGATAACCTTTAATACGCTTAGTAATAAGGTAGAATAGCTACAATAGCTCTTTAAAGCGCTTAAGCTCTTCCTAATCTATATTGTCGAGCTCGTCGCTCTTTAGATCGTACTTCTTATCCTTACCCTTTGTCTATCTACTATAGTAAACTCTAATAGTAGACTTAAGCTTAAGAGCGCGTCGGATTATAAGGTATACGCTATTCTACTAGATACTACTATCTTTCTTAAGCTTAAGGTAGAAGGTAATAAGCTCGTCGGCTACTTCTTACTAGATAGCGTCGAATACGCGCGTACGATTACTAGAGCGAAAGATATAAATAATAATATTATATAGCTTACTAATAGCTCCGACTATATACTAGATCTTGTACTAGTTACTGTTATTAGCGTTAGCGAGCTCTTTCTAGAACTTAGATAGCTCTTTACTAAATAAGAGCGCCTTTACGACGAGATTAATAATATAGCTAAAGTAGCGTAGTCGCTACTCTATAACGTTAATCGGATACTACTTTACTAGCGCTTAGAGCGCGGTATTGTTATTAGAAGCGTTATTAGTCTAAAACGTACCGAGTCGCTCGCTAATATCGTAAAACTTAATAGTCTTATCGAGCGCTAGTATTAGATCGGTCTCGTCTATACCGCTATCGAGCGCTAGTAGTAAGAGTAATACCCTCTATAGCTTGTAGTCCTTATCGATCTAGTAACTAATAATACTAAGGAGATAATAGTTATTTAGCGCTAACTATCTATTAAACGAGAGATTGATCCGGCTCTTCGTAGTCTTTAAGCTCTCCTTTACGTCGACGCGGCGCTTAGTAAATACTCCTATTATCTAAGCGCGTACGGTGTTTTCGTACGGTAGTAGCTACTTAACCTCTTTACTACTATAAAGAATAAGATCTCTAAACGGCTAGCTCGCGACTTAACCGAAGCTTAAGTCGTAGTAGACTACGTAGTCGATAAGCTTCTACTTAAAGCGCTCGCTATAAAGTACTATTCGTAGATCGCGTTAAGCGGTAACTTAGAACTAATTGTTAATAGCTTAAGGGTTTAGCTACGCTTTAATAGGCCCCTTAGAGGTTATCTCGTAATAGTTATAAAGGTACTTTATTACTAAGTTAGTACTAGTTACGTCGAGCGGCCGTTATAAGTACCCTTCGTTATAGTAGAGCTTATAGAGGAAGTATCTACCTCTAAACTCGCTACCGACCTCTAGCTCTTCGACCTTAATACCGTACTTCTATACCTATAAGATATAACTAGTACTAATAGCTCGCTTCGTAGAAGGCTAGAGCTAGTAGACTCTAAAGTTATTAAAGAGGCTCTAGTTAATATTAAACTATACGCGCTCGTAAGCGCGTATTATATCCTTCTTAGAGGTCTATTTACTATCTTCCTAAGTAGCGTCGTCTATAGGAGATTGCTTAGAGTTATTAGCGCTACCTTTAGTAGTAGTTGTCGTAGTTTGCGTTATTAAGGCGCCTAGAAGGGTAGTTTAGTTATTAGAGGTAGTTTTAGCGCGTTTTACGCGTACTTTCGTAGAAGTTAAGCGTACCGATTATAAGAGCTTCCTCTTTAAAGATACTAAACAAGAAGTTATAGGTATAACGATAGTATTACTATAGTATCGACGCGTTTAAGTTAAGATAAGTTGTTTGTATTCTAACGCGAAGGAAGGTACGCGAATTTAAGTTTCTATACGGCCTTAGCTACGCTAATCTAAGTAGCTAGAATAATATCGGAGGCTAGTAAAACGTTATAAAGTAAGGGACCTATATTGCCGCCCGCTACCGTTCGCTATCCGTCTAGGGCCGCTATAGCTAAGTAGTAAAGTCCGAATACTAAGTACTAATAGAATCGTAGGATTAATCTAAACTCTAAGGACTTTCGTAACCCTAAGAACAATACTACTACTACTACAAGGTATACTACAATATAGTTAGTTAGTTAGTTATTAAGCACCCTTTAGAGGCTAGTAACTGACTGCGCAATAAGGACGTTGTAATAATAACTGACTGACAGATTTAGTCAGTCAGTCAGTCAGTCAATGGTATACTATGAATGACTATTGAGCTCACTGGCTCCGAGACCGAGGGAAAGCGTGACTTCCATGTTTTGTATCAGGACCGCACCATCGGTTGCCTCTGTCTGCTCGCTGAAGATGGCTTGGTAAAGACCGGGTACGTTGGTCAGGTTTACCTAGACAGAGAAGGAGAAAGTCAGCCTTGTGTTCACTTTTGCAGAGGGGACCGATCTCTCGGACTATGAATTGTCTTGGAGCGATGGTATAGGCCAACAGGCTCCTATTCCTTTACTCGACCCATCGCAGGGGTTTACCCTCGCCAGGTTTCTACACTTGCCGTCGGCCAGTCCGAAGGAAGCTCATCATCCCAGCATGAATCACACTCCCATGATGCTGTGGCAGTGTTGTTGGGCACCTGTGCATTCCCTGTCACCCCAGCCACAACGGTCAAGATCAGGGCTTGGAGGGCGTTGGCATCCGTGACGGAGATCAGGGGCACGGCGATCTCGAGCTCGCCGTCCGTTTTCAGGTCGCTGAATTCGTCAATGTAGGTTACGCCCGTAACGGCCGCGACGGAGGAGCAAGATGTCAAAGTGCTGCCACTGGTTGGAGTTGGACAGGCCGTCACGAGATTGTTTGAGATCGAGGTCTGGAAGGATAGGTGAGAGGACGGGTCAGCACATGTTCCACAGTTGGGGAACTCGGGGCTATGGAAGGAGAGACTCACATATAGTGCGCTCACTAGCGAGGAGTCGGTCATAAGTCCAATGTTGACACTCGAACTCGCATCCATTTGAAGTGTTATTGAGGAGCCCGCCTGTATCGTTGTAACGTCTCCAGCACACGCCGCAGCGGCACCTTGCTCCCAGACTGTCGATGTCGCACACGCAATAATTGCATCATTGGTTTCCGTTGTGGTGAAAGGGTATGCGTTCGTGGATGTATCCGCAGCGGTCACAACCTGGGTGTAAGAGCATTCCGACCCAGAGGCAGCGCCGGATATGTAGGGGAGCTCGGCGGTATAGCCGTCGCATTCACAGCCAGCGGTAGAGCCGCTGTCGGGGTCACACGGAGTAGGTCGTCAAAACGGCCTGGCGGGGACTGAGGCGATTCTCGAAGGGGCCGGGAGTGACGGTAGGGGTTGGAGCTGTCAGAGCCACCCCAGCCTGGGTGACAGGGCTGAAAGAATTGTCTGATTAGCACAATGCATCTAGGTTGGTATGTAACCTTCCAATTCGCTTCTGGCGCACTTGCCACCCTGGCGTTGGTTTGCCGTGTACAGGACAAGGGCAGCGGCCTCACCTAGCGAGTGCTACAGCCGCAAGGCCAAGCAGTGAGAGCATCATTGACGACATTCTTCGTACAAGTGCGGAAATTGTGTTGTTGCGATGTTGAATCGTCTTCGCGAAGGAAGAACAAGAATGGATGTCTCAATGGGTCCGTATGGGATGATCGAAGGGTTTGCCTCGAGGGAAACGAGCGATTGTGTTTGGTGATAAGTGCACCAAGAGCATGGTGGCCGCCTGCTTATATGCCATCTCCCATGGTAGGGCTCTCGTCCTTGTCATGCGAATGCGAGCGTAGGGCGCTGTCTCTTCGTCTTGCCAGACCAACACGACTCCTTCGTGCCATACTAACCATGGGACTCCGCCACGAAGGGCCCTCTAATTTCCCTTCTTCGTGGGTCCGAGACCATCAGCCTCGTTTCTCCTGTTCCAACGCTGAAGAAGCCAACAGCACTAGCAGCGATATCACTCCTTCGTAGCGTTGGTACAAGGAAAAGACTCAGCCATGATCGCATCGCAAGGGGGTCGAAGCAACGTAGTCGACAAAGCGGTGCTTAGCAAATCGTATATCTGCAAGGGCCTGTGTTGCAGACTGTCCTGCATTGTGGTCCAGCGCTTTGCCGCACGTGTTGGCCGAGGGCATTCGCGAATGCGAGGTGAAATCCAGGTATGATCACTGCGGCTTTATATGGCCACCATCATACAATTAGCCAGTCTGTAGCACTATCATTCAATCTGCAGTATTGACTTCAGTTTGTAATCGCTTCCCTGAGTAAGGTGGGCAGCGTTCTTAGAAGCAATAGCGGTTCGCTGTGCTTGCTTCTTGCGCAATGTCACCCAGCCGTCCGATTGGAACCGTGCAAGCCGCTCAAAGACCAGGAGGTTTTTCATTGCAACGGTGGACTGTAGGTTTCGGTAAGAGGACCGATGGAGTGCTTGAGAGTACGATGGAGTCGGCATTGTTGTACCGCTTCATCACTGTTCTGGTAGCATTTCAAAAGCCTCCAAGCCATGCCGCGTCTCATGAGCTAAGAGCGAGTATGAACGTAACTTGCTGGTCTGCGGCTACCAATGTCCGTCTCATTTGACGCCTCGAATCTGTTCACGATCGTACATCAAAACCCGGATTTGATCAAATCTAGCGGGTTTTTCGTTAGATACAGGGGTAGAAACCTTGTTTTCATCAAATGCCAGGGTACGGTAGGGTGTGTTGCTGTCTGACCAAACCTCGAGCGATTTGATCAAATTGCCCGAATTCTGTCGAGATTTTGACCAAATCCGCTTCGGCTACGCGGCCTCTCCTTCCTCGAAATCCTACTTCTCGACGCAATCTCGAGCGAAGAAAGCGAGCAAAGAGGGAGTGTATTCTACTCTAGCTTACGCTTCGATCCTTACCCTCTTCGAGAAGACTTCTCGTAAAGCGTACGGGTACGTGCCTACCCCTTCGATAAGGACGACCCGAGCGGCCTCTATCTCGCAGCGGTATAGCGGACGGGATGCACAGCGGGAGCGGCGGCGTAGACAGATATGCGAGAACCCTGTCGTAGCCTTACGGCATCTTAGACATCTTACGAAAACCGCTCGCGTAGGCTAGATATTTGATCAAATCCGACCTTTTTACCTCTAGCGGCAAAGCCCTATAGGAGGCTGCATATACCCTTGCGACACCCCTGCCTATTACCTAAATCGGCAGTCCGTGTTGACGAAAATGTCGGATTTGATCAAATCTGAGTTTTGATGGGCATCCGTCAACAAATCCATTGATCCAGACGTCGCACAGGTGGATGTGGGAGACAAGGAGCTCGGCAAAAAGAACGCGAAGCCATACCACGCACGGTCCACACGTCGACGACCCACAAGCCGCCCTCGGCGATCAAAACTCCATCTCCCTTCGTACCAACCATGAAGATGTAGTCAAGAGAATCAACCATGGCACCTCGCCAGATAGCCGTCATAGGCTCCCTGAACGTGGACTTCATCACCCGTACACCGCGCATCCCGGAAGGCGGCGAGACGCTAACCGCAAACTCCTTCGACACCGGCTTCGGTGGCAAAGGCGCAAACCAAGCAGTAGCTTGCGCACGTCTCGCAGATGAAGATGTCAAGGTGTCGATGGTTGGCAATGTCGGTGACGATACGTTTGGGTCCGACTACTTTGAAGCGCTGAGAAAGGAAGGCATTGATGCGAGCAGAGTACGGAAACTTCCTTCTCAGAAGACGGGGATAGCGAATATCATTGTCGAGGAAAGTACAGGGGAGAATAGGATTCTGTTGGCTACTAATGCCAATCATGCTTTCTCTATCGAGCCAAGCGCGGATTGGGATATGGTGCCCAAGGAGGCAGATGTAGTGGTGTTTCAGCTTGAGATACCATTACCTGTCGTATGCATCACTCCTGTAGCCCTCATTGAAAGTCATGATACTGATCAGTCTCGGTAGGTGCTCCATACCATCGAACAAGCAAGCAAAATGGGCAAGCACGTCCTCCTGAACCCAGCGCCCGCAGTACCACTACCAGACGACATTTACAAGCACATAGACACACTAGTGATGAACGAGTCCGAGGCACTCATCATGTCAGGCCGCAAATCAGGACCACCCGGCCAACCCGAGGAGTTCCTGAAGAAAGGCGTCAAGGACGCCGTGATCATCACCTTGGGCGGAGAAGGCCTGGTCTACGCCACAGCATCGGGCTCTTCAGGTCGCATCCCCGCGAAGAAAGTCAAGGTGGTCGACACGACGGCTGCGGGCGATACTTTCGTAGGAGGCTATGCGGTGCAGCGAGCGAGAGGTAGCGGTAGTGAGTTCAAGCATGCGGAAGCACTGGAGTTTGCTACGCTGGCGGCTTCGAAGACTGTGGAGAGGAAAGGGGCTATGGCTGCGATACCTTTGTTGAGGGAGCTCTGAAGGGGACTAGCATTGCATACGAAACCGCCCAACGAGCCCGTGATCTCGAATTACAGCACTGCCGACCTGTATTGCATGCCCTTCGTAGCCTTCGCCTGCGCCCTGCTTTGGTTCCACCTATCAGATCTCGGATGCTCAATGTGTTTCTCCGCAATGCGACTTCGCCCTCGCAATGCCCGAATCGGCCGTCCGCATGCGCATCGCCTGCTCTTACCACTTCCCGATATCCACATCCAAGCCGGCGTCGCGAACACCTTGCTGTAAGCGGCGTTCGTGATCTTGTGTCGAGATACTCCAATTCTCCGGGTCGACAATATCTTGTAGCAAGACTCGCTTTATCGTTGCTCTATGCGAGCGCAGGAACGCCAGGAGACTGCCGAGTGGAACACTCATGGTAGATAGATAGAGCGAGCGAATGCAGGGCAAGTGAGGCCATGACGCGGCCACATGGAAGAGCCCCTCGCAATGTCGTTCATCCCCGCGCAAACAAAGCTCCTCCAGCGAAGATGCCACGGCGATCACCTGTCTGAAGCCAGTTGCGTAATCCTCACCCTCTTCATGTTCTTCGGGACTGAAATCATCTTCGCTGACACGCATGTAGAGCTTGCGCATGCCGCCGAAGACTACTTCCAGATTCCTTCCATTCGCAAATGCAGCGTCTAAGGTGTTGAAGTCCACAGGCCAGCCCCTACTTCCGACAATGAGCTGACTCAGCGGGCACTTCGCTCCGGTCAAGGCCTCGAAGAGCGAAGACCACATTGCTGGCAAGGCGTCGTTGTTGTATCTTCCCCTTGGCGGTACAAACCGCAGATCATGAGCAAGCTCGCGCCGCATCTCCTGCATCCCACAGAAAGCGAACCCATGTTCTCCGAACGAGCGAGACACCCGAAGATCGACACCATCCCCACTTTGAACGCTACTGAGATTCTCGAGAGCGCTGCGCAGCGGTCCTTGCCAGTCCCGTAATTTGAGATACTCGCTCTGTTGATCGACGCGATCCTGCCACCTACGGAGTACCTCCGAGTCCGATGTGCCTTTAAGTTCACGAATACCAGGATCCAGTCTGAGGCTTAAAAGCCGGACAGTCTTCATGACTTGCTGAATGCGGCGTGCCGTGTGACGTTTTCAAGAGCCTGCATGCTCTTTTTGTCTGCGAGGAGAAAGGTCTTGGAGGTGAAGTGCTCGTGCTTGAACAGCTTGAACACCCGGTCGTTGATCTCTTTGCAGGTCGCTCGGAAAGGCAGTAATGAGAGGGGTGGCAGTTCGGCCGCGATCATCTCGGTCAACTCCACCGGAAGCTTGAGTATGTAGGCCTGGGAACGGTCGTGGGTGTCGGTGTCTGCCATGTTGTTGGTTAGGATCTCGTGGGGGAGGTTGTGTGTTGTTGAAAGATGGATGAGTAGTCAAGGCGAACGGAGGCAATCGTGCAGGACTAGCGTATGCCAAAAGTGCTCAGCTGGTCAGGTTTTATGGCCACGTTACACGCATAAACTAACCATGACGATCTGTCAGCCTTCGACTTGCTCACTGCGATAAGGCGATGGTGCCAAATGGTATCTTCAACTTCATCAACAGATCACTGACCACATCACGAGACTACGGAACATGGCTACCACTACTGAGACCGAATTGAGCTTGAACCAATCTGCCTTCGAGCACATCAACCTTGAAGATAGGCGGGCAAGCGACGATGGCGCTCACGAGAACGCTCCCTCGATACATCGACGCTCATCATCGCCCGCGCCCGACGCGACCACACAGATCCCAGACGGTGGCTACGGCTGGGTGGTAGTCTTTGCCTGCTCGGTGCTTACATTCCACTTCAATGGCCTCACCGGCAGCTGGGGTGTGCTCCAGAGCCATCTACAAGAGACATCGCTCCCAGATGTCTCAACATCGACAATCAGTTTCGTCGGCTCGCTGTGCACTGCACTTACCGTCGCTCTTGGCTTGGTCAGCGTCCGTTCCACCAGGCTGTATGGTGCACGTTGGGTCGCTGTCGCTGGTGCACTGCTTCTTGGTCTATCTGAAGTGACCTCGGGCTCCACGACAGCGAATATCGGCGGTGTGTTTGGCACGTAAGTCAGCCCATACACTGTTGTTTTCCGTGCCTCCTCGGTGGTTTACTCACAGTACCCACTACGATAGATCGGGTGTCATGGCCGGGGTTGGGATGTCCGCACTATACACGGTCAACAACACCGTTCCTGCGCAGTATTTCTCGGCCAAGCTGGGTACCGCGAATGGGCTGGTCAAGTTCGGAGGCGGTCTAGGCGCGACGATACTTGCCGTAGCATTAGAGGCACTGATACAGAAGGTGGGCATTCAGTGGAAGTTCCGGATCTTGGGCTTTATCACACTGGCGACCGGTCTTCCCACGGCTCTGCTCGTCAAGCAGCGTGCGGCAATACATCAGACTACTGGCTTCTTCGATCTTGCAATGTTTCGTGATCGAGCATATACAGCTACCTTTCTGGCCGCCGCGATGGGAACCTTCACGCTCTTTGCGCCACCGTTCTTCCTGCCATTCATTGCCAAATCTGCCGGACTATCGTCAAGCACCGGGGCAGGTCTGGTTGCCGGATTCAATGCATGCACCGCGGTGGGTAGGCTAGCATCTGGCCCGGCTTGCGACAAATTTGGACCCATCAATACGTTCCTTGCAACGATGCTACTCAGCGCGACAAGCATGCTGGCTATCTGGCCGTTTTCGAATACCCTAGCCTTACTGGCGGTATTTGCGATGGTCAACGGGATTGCGAACGGATCCTTCTTCGTCACCATGCCCACTGCAGTGGCTACGATGTTTGGTCCCGAGCGCGCAGCTGTGGCGATGGGTCAAGCTATCACCGGCTGGACCGTCGGCTATCTGTTAGGACCGCCCATTGCTGGGTACCTTCTGCAGGCGACTGACGCCGAACAAAGCAAAGGTGTCGACCTGTATCGGCCAGCGATCTTCTACGTAGGAGGCTGTGCGCTTGCGTCCAGCGCTTTCGTGCTGATGGCTCGGCTCTCCACGGACAGGAAGATCTTCAAAAGGGTGTGAAGTTAATCACGGCGTACGAGTATGGCGGAGTACTGAAAGAGGGAAGAAGCATGCAGTGCGTACACTGTATGTTTACGTTTGCCATCCTTCCGCACTCACCTTACCGGAGCAGTACCTCAATCTAGCCTAGCTTCGACAACATCCTCGACAAACTCCCACTGGATCAACGCTTCGTCTTCGTCATAAGCCTCCACCCAAGCCTTCCTAGTCGCATTGCGTGCCGCCGGGTGCATGAAGGTTGCATTGATCTGCGTGTCGATAGCTATTAAACGCACTGTCAGCTATCATTCTTCGCCGACAAGTCAACAATGCATGCCATTGCACACAGCCACCACTTACGCATCAAAACCTCCATACCGCTAGCCATCAAAAACATGGCGGCCTGTGCTTGAGGTTCGAGCTCCGAACGCTTCCTACTAGTTGGGCGGACATCCGGGACGCCGTTCTTGTAGATCTTCGCCGTCTCATTGTTGATGCAAGTGGCGGGCGGGTTGCTGTACGCTTCGCAGTACTGCACGCCGGTGGCCGCCGGGTTGCCGAAGGTAATGATGAACTCACAGTCTTTGCCGCCGCAGGAGCTCGAGTAATAGTTGGAGATGATGCCTCTTTTACCTGGATTTGACGTACGTCAGCTCCCTTGCATTGACCCTGACTAGACGAACGGGCGTACTCACGTGCTTCATGTCGGCTACTCACACATTTGCTGACTTGGCCACGGTTTCCGGCTTGAGAGGTGCTGGCAAAGGGATACTCGGAGCAGTCCTCATCTGCCATCTTTGCAGTCATCAGCAAAGCTATGAACGACACTTGTGCTGAAGGCAATCTATAGCTTACCGTACACCGATTGGGTGTCGGCAAGCATCCGGCGGACTGTTGACGAGCCTGACCAATGTCGCTGTTGATATTCCCGCTGCCGCCATAGCGATCATAGTCGAAGGTGACGCCGAGTGATGGTCGAGTGCAGTAAGCGCCCCAACACATGTTGTTGCAGACATCTGCGGAGGTCAGCCTAGTAGCGACATCGTGGAGAGCCTGCGCAGTTGCAATGGGAGTTTGCATACCTTGGAGATTGTCCGCGCAGTCGAAGATCAAGCCAGGCACGGCAAAACTGGACCCGACTAGCCCGGCGAACAGGAGGCCTGTGAGCATACTAGATTTTGAAGCGGAGTATCTGGCGGCGGAAGTATTAGTACACTCAGGATCTTCCGATGATTGGGTCCAACAACGACAGGTATCTATACTCTTGCTTGATAGCTCGAAGTCCGAGGGGTCAAAACCTCAAGGACAGGGTCCTCGCGAGCTCCATGAACCGTTTCGATTTGATTGGCAGGTCCTGGACGAGGAATGCACGCAACCTGAAACAGCGGCTTGCAGCCACAGTCTCTTTGCAGCCACAATTCGATTGACGTCCTACCTTACAGCCAGGCATCATGTAAGACAAGCAACACTCGCTAAGATACTGAGAAGCTTGGTCTCTGATGAGTGACCTATGAGGGTGTGGTCGGCGGCTAGCCCGTGTTTGTACGCAACTGAACTGTGACAAACCGCCGAGTTCAATAACATGCATAACCTGATCTCAACGAGTACCTACTGTGACGTTTCAGCCTTGCCTTACCATGTATGCAAGACCATTCGTTGTTGGTCCACCGTATATACTTTCGCACCAAGCAGCCATTACCCACCTTCATGCATCTCTGGGGTACTGTAGCGACTTACATCAGCGTATGGCAACACACTCAACCAGCATCTCGATTTCCCCGATTGGAGTCAAGAAAGGTTTTCAACGAGGGCCGATGGCTTCTGTCTGTCTGTGTCTTCTTTGGAGCGGTGGTCACACCCGAAGAAGACCGCGTGCATATCGTTGAACATCAACTAAGCTACTGTAGGGTAGCCAGCCGCCACAATCACATAGCCATCTTGGACTTAGACCGTTCGACCATCTCAAGTCCGCGATCATGGCGCCCCAATCGACCAAGGAGCTTGCGAAGACGCTCCCTCGCAAGGCACCAAATACAGAAGATCATCGAGCAACGCTCAAACCCAACAACTACAAGTTTGCGATCTACAGCATAGCATCACTAGACACGGCAGCTCTCCAGCAGCTGGGACACGACATCAACAACGCGGAGCTGGGCAACAACAGGTCAAAACTGGCCCCACGGTCGGACTTCAGTGGCCGCTCACTAAAGGATGTCTACGACTATCACATCCGGGTCCGAGATGAGGACGAGACGATTCACCCACTGTACTTCATCGTTGCTGATCAGGTCAACCCAAAGGGTGCTGGCGTGCTTGTCGTTCACTTAGATCGCGGCGGCGAGGAAGAGGACCTCGTCGGCGTCGGGCGCTGTGGCGTAGATATGGCAGATAGCTGGGGTGTCAACATCGATATTGGCAACCAGGACTGGCTGGATCTGAAGGAAGAAGAGCAGAACGAGTGGGACGGCGAGGACCCGTACGAAGATGTTGAAGACGACGACCACAGCCGTCACGGTGGCGCAGCATCTACTACTGCACCGTCTGGGGCGGCCACTATCTCACCAACGAAATATGGGTGGTACAGTCTTGTTCGGAAAGGTAAGCCATCTTTATCTCCTCGTCTTACCACTAGGTTCCGTCACTAATAGTCCTACAGCGGTACCCATAAACTCCATGCTCGAACCGCAATGGGTCCAATTGCAACCCAGTGAGTCTCGCTTTCAGATGCTCGGCAACTATTCTCCCACGTCAGATCCATGGAGAGAGATACGTTCAGCGCATCCTCAGCAGTGTACCTTCCGGCCCGAGATCCATCGAACGCTTATCCTGGTCGCGGAGCACGAGGATGCCAATCACGAGGAAGGCACGTCGATCGTGCGTCTCAAGTGGGATGGCGATGTTTCGGTTCTGGACGAAGAGACAGGCTCTGAGGTGATGCCGGAGTGCGAAGTCTTGCGAAAGGCACCGGCGAGTGGAGCATTACAGGCTCTTGACGAAGCAGCCCGGGCCCTTTAGTGCTGCTAGGTCAGCAGTGCAGAGCAGCCTGGGTGAGAACGGAAGGTGCAGTGGATTGGCTTGTGGCCACGACGGGTGTGTTTCACACCATCTATACTGTACCACGAAAGTAATATGACAAAGCATCAAGACCAACTCACATAGCGGCAGCTTCCGGAACCGCTCACACATGCCCTTCACTCTACCAAGGCTCGGTGACAAGGGACGTTCCCGCCATCTCCTCAAGCGCTTCGATTCTCAACGTAGCGGCCGAAGCCGGTGCCGCAAATATGGTTTGTGACGTCCGTAGCGGAGATGGTGGTAATAGACATGCTGGGATATGTCGAGTGTAGCTGAAGAGCGCTTGGCGTTGCTTTGTAGGTATGTGTAGTCTCCCGCGGTACTTTGTAGGTGAGGAGATATGCTTCTGCTGAGGTACTAACGAAGAAGTTGTCGGTCGATGGGAGTAGAAGGATTTCGTTCAGGAAAGTCAAGACCGATGCTTATACTACCCTTCCGATAAAGGTTGTCCGTTCCAAAATCTGGGGAAATTTCACGAGCTGCAACATGCGTAGATAGCGACAGCGATATCTTTGTACGTAGAGATCTCTACGAGGTGTAGATAGTCGCGTTGTATTCCTTAGAATAGTACAATCTTAAAGATATAGATTTCGACTATTAGATTGCCCTATCGAGGTGCGTATATTGTCGCCGTCGTGAAGCACGTGACTTTACGGCACGTGACATAGTAGCGACGACTTCGCGCGCGTAGAGATCTATCTTATTCTATCCTAAAACCTATATCGCTAAGAAGCGCTAATATAGACGAGCATTTTACTATATACCGCTCTTTCGGGCGCATCCTACGAAGAAAGATATCGCTCTCGATAGTCTACGAAGGTACACCTCTCTTCGAGCCGCAAAATTTCCCCAGATTTTGGAACGGACAACCTTTATCGGAAGGGTAGTACCGCTTCGGGCTCCCGTCGTCATCCAAGCCCAGCGAAGCATTGTCGTTATGCAAGAAAGAAGATTTCAACGCCACAATCATCCTTGAACGCCCAAGCACGCAGTCACTCGCCGGTCCTCCTACGGGTAAGTCTTCATTGTAAGGCCCAAGCTTCAAGGGCCAGGAACGTGCCTTCCACCCGGACCCCTGCCATTGCCCTGCTTGGGTGGGTTCGCATCACCCTTCGCAGCACCGAGCACACTGCCCTTCGCTTTTCACTTCTTAGCACTGTCCTTCGAATTACCGTCCCTGACAGGATCACCCTTCATGGCGCCGCCCTTCACCGCACCACCCTTGTTCTCTTTGAAGTCTCTGATCTGGTTCATGCCGTCTCCCTGGCCAAGGCCGCGAGCGCCCTTCGCCGTCTTCTCTCCACCCTCGATTGCCAGCGAGACAAAGCCACCCGATATATCCGTGTCCGAGACCTCCGTCGGTAACGTCTCGAGGGACTCCACCATCGACTCATCGCTCGCCTGCATGTCCTCCATGTCCTCGGTAGTCTCCGTCGCCGAGTCTGACTCGCCCTTAGCAGCCGTGTTGACCCACGGAAGCGAACCAACCTGCTCACGGTCGATGCCAGCCTTCTCACGCAGGTAGAGCTTCATTGTCACAATCGCGTCCTGCAAGCTCGAACAAACCTCTCAGTAGTCAACCAACCATAAAATCGGCCTCGAGCGTGGTTGATGGTTGACCAACCAGCCGTTAGCTAGTTGGTTGGTTGATCTAAGCTCGTCGTCGCTGGTTAACTAGTTAGTTACTTAATCTACGTAGTAGTTGCGTCTTAGTTACGTGCCTTAGCCTTGTTAGCGGCCTATTCTACCTTATCTATAGCGTTTAATACTTTAAGGAGTTACTACGTCGCTAAGCCGTCTATAATCCGTTATTGTAGCTAGCTCTTTACGTACTACGCTACCTCAATAATATTAGCTTTAAGGCTATAGCGCTCTACCGTCACTATCTTCTTCGCTCTACTAAAGGCTCGCTCGGAGTTATAGCTCGTACTAGGTATACTAAATAGGTCGTACGCTATCTTCGTAAGCGTTAGATACCGTACTTTACCTTTATCTCGCTACTAGAGTAGCGGCTTATCTAAATAGCTATACTCTACTAGCTTACTATTAATATCCTTCTCGGTATACGTTAGATTAAGGTTATCCTTATCTATAAAGCGCTAAAGCTTATCCTATTACTTACGCCTTCTATAGCGCCGCTACGTATTAAGATTAAGCGCGTCGTAGTAAGCGAAGGTAGTACGCTACGCGTTACTTAGTATATTACTACTCTTACTATTATTGTTACCTATTAGTAGCTCTAGCTTAATAACCTCCTCTTACTCTATCTACTCGTATACGACGTATTCCTTATATAGCTCTTAAACCGCCTTCTTAGTACGCTCTACCTTACCTTTACTATCTAGTAGCTTACGCTACGAGCGCTCGAAGTAGTCGTACCGGTAGTAGGGGTAGAGAGTAAGCGTAGCGTAGTAGAGCCTACTATCGTTAGTTTTCTTATAGTACTCGTAGAGCTTAATAAAGGCGGCGTCGAGGCTAGTCTAGTAGTAGTTACTATAAACGTACTCGTTAGGTCCTTCCGTTTCGATCTTAATTAACTTCTTCTATAGCTCCTTAAAGTAGTAGTCGAATATTAATAATACCTTCTATAGCGCGCTATAGCTACCTTCGGTAGTATTACCTTTAATACGCTTTACTACGTACTCGAAGAAGCTAAGTAGCTCCTCGAAGTACTCTAGCTCCTACTAATCCTTATTGTTAAGGAAGTCCTTTATAAGATCTAACGTATTCTTCTCCTTCGGCTTAATCTACTTATCGTAATACCGCTAAATTACGCGTCGTAGCTTACGAGCGCGTCGGATTATATAGAGTAAGCTATACTAACGGATACTACCGTCCTTCTTAAGGATAAGGTAGTACTATAGCTCGTCGTTAAGCTCTACTATCTACGCTTTATTAAAGATACTAATACGAAGCTTAGAGGCCGTAATATACCGTATAATATTATAAAGTCTACTAATTACGCCTTTATTACGCTAAAGCTTAGTAAGCTAGTCGTACGACGCGTCTTAAAGCTCCTTCTTAAATACGCTAAGGCCTTTACTAAATAGTAGAGCCTTAACGATAAGGTTAATAACGTAGCCTTAATAGCGTAGTTAGTATTTACTAAGATCGAAGAAGTACGACTCCTATAGCTTCTTAAGGTAAGTATCGTTGTTATCCGTATTATCTATCTAAAACGTACTAAGCTTATAGCTAATATCGTACTACTTAATAACGCCTCGTAGTAGTAGCTCGATATCCGTACCCTTATAGTCCTTACTAATAGCCTTAAGGCTAAGTAGCGCTATTTTAAGCTCTCTCTTCTTATTAATCTAATAGCTAACTATACTAAGAAGGTACTTACTAGTTAGCGCGAGCTACAAGTCGAATAAGAGGTTAATACGGCTAGTAGCTTTATAAAGGCTCTTCTTTACGTTAGGCCGGCGTTCTTTAAAGGTACGCGTAATCTAGTTACGTACGGTATTTACTTTTAGTAGAAGGTACTCGACGTAAGGGCCGCTATAGATAATTACCTTACGTAGTTACTCGCTTACTACTTAACCGAAGCTAATATCGTCGTAAGTAATCTAATCGATAAAGTAACTAATCTAGTACTCTACTTTATAAGGGTACGCGCCTTCGAGGAAGTCGTCTATCTTACTCTATAGCTACTTATCTTCGTCGTAATAGATACCGTTATAGAACGCGTAGTAAGCCTTCTCGAGATACTAGCTAATACTCTAGGTTAAGTAGACTAGTCGTAGGTAGTATACGCCTTCTTCTTAATAGTAGAACCTATAGTAGAAGAACCTCCCCTTAAAGGCCTTCTTCTCTTACCGTTCGAGCTCTATACCGTACTACTAGATCTATAAGATATTATTACTACTAACGTTTCGTTTTCTCTTCTTACGTAGGCGTACGTTACTAGTAAATCTCGTAAAATCGATATTAAAGTAACAACGCCGAGTAGTACTAATCCTCGTTATAGTATTATCTTCCTTCTTATCCGACGCGTCTATAACGAGTAGTTTGTCTGTTTATAAGCCTACGCTATCTAGTATACCTCCTTCTTTAGCTAGAGGGCGAGGATTCCCGAAGGGAAGGGGTATTTAGTATAGAGTCTTCGATTTCTTACTTAAGGAGGTAGCGGTAGTAGTAGTTTACGCGCTAGAGTTAGTAGTAGATATCTTACGCTTACTTTTACGAGTACCGCCGGTTATTTTAAGGTAGTATTAATAATATTCTAATAAATCTAATATTGTTATTATCTATAGATTCTAGTATTAATACCCGCTAAGTCTATATACTTTATATAGCGGAATACTCTATATATAAGATATACGTTATTAAGGCCTAATTTCTACCTTCGGACTAGGTTAATCTAGCTCCGAGCCGCGCTACCGTAGTAGACTATACTTAAATAAGAAGTTATAGAGGCTTAGGGTTAGGGTTTAGGTAAGCGACTTCACTAACAAACATGTGTATAAAACTACTTAACTAACCAACCATGGTTGTAGCTTTTGTATAGTTAATGGTTGCCTATAGATCTTTCAAATGGTTGGTTGGTTGAGATCTCAAAAGCTAGATGGCTGGTTGGTTGACAATGGTTGGTTGACTACTGAGAGGTTTGAGCTCGAATGGCGACCCTGCTGCAGCTTCATCTCCGGGTAGAAGGTGTTCGCCATCTTCTTGAGCGAAGGGCCGGGGTGGCCAGAAGCGTACTTCTGGTAGCCGGAGAAAGCCTGCGTGTCGTAGATCCCGATACGATGCCACGGAATGACAAGACCGCAGTACGCCGCGGAGTTGTTCAACCTCTTGATGTCGCCGCGCGGGTCGTGGAAGATAATGATGCGGTCCTTCGCGAGCTCGATGAAGTTGCTGATCACATCATGGATAGGCTGGGCACCATTCTTGATGTGGAGATCGACGAAGTCTACACCGAACCTCTTTGGCGGGACGCGGTTGATATACTGGACGTATTTGCCTTCCTCATTGTACGAGCCGCCGTGGTTCGCGAAGGCGTCGTAGACACACCCCTCATCGAGGTTGGCCATAGAGATAGAGGCGAGCTCGGGTGTCCTGCTGTGCGAAGCGCCCTCGAGGTCGAGGCTCATGATTGGGGTGACGCGATCCCAGCGTGGTGTGAGTTGGGTGGTCTTACGCTTGTAGGGCGGCTGAGCCTTGCGAGCCTTCTTTGGGTTGTACTTGTGAAGCTGCTTGTTACCTTTTCTGGTGGTGGATGGGGCTTGGATGTAGCGGCTGAAGCCAGTGCCGTAGATCTGGTTTGCGGCGTCCGCAGCGGAGATGGTGTTGATAGACATGCTCGTGTCTGTCGAGGGTAGCTGGAGAATACCTGGCGTTGCCTTCGGGTATGCGTAGCGCTTGCTGTACGAGTAGTCTTTTGTAGTGCTTCGCAGGTGAGTAGGTGGGTTTCTTTCGAGGTACTAACGAAGAAGTTGTTGGTCGGTAGGAGCAGAAGGATCTATACTGGGAGAAGGAGGTCATCTTATAAAAGGGAAACTGTTGTGTGAACGCTTGTGTTGTTAGTGTGTCGTAGTGAATGTGTTGAAGGAGGTTTACTAGAGCCATGTAGTGTCGAATAGTCGTCCAGGACCAAATAGTATTAGCGAATGCCATTCACGAGGCTGTCGAGGTGTGAATAATACTGTCGAACGCCGGTCAAGTCTTGCCCCAAACCGAAGGAAAAGAACCCCATTTCAGGTAACCGTATTTCTTTGTACATATTGCGGCCGACCGCGGTAGTATATGCCCAGCGTAGCAAGCCGTGCCGTCTGCATGATTCATCCGTACAAAGGGATGGACAAAAGACACGCATAGTGACGCCGAGACACGCACACTGGCGATACCGAGAGCAAGACCTGCTGTTTTTCGGACTGGAGGGCAGCCATCACACACCATCCAAGCCCTCCAGCGACCATTCAGGAAATTCCCTAGCTTGCCGCTTGAGACTCGCAAAGTTTCGGTCCTCGATATATTCCTCGATAGGTAAGTCCTCGAACTGGCTCCTGTCCCCGATCCGCACACCCATAGCCTGTATTGTTCTCGCAAATTGCATGGTCTGCTTGACGAACTCTTGCCGGGAGACGTCTCCATCAAGCCAGGAGACGAGTGTCATGACGTCGAACGCAGCTTGACTGGTCGAAGCGACGGTGTGCGGTCGGAACCCGGCGAGGGCATCGCCTACCAACACTACTCTGTCGTTCAGATAGAGTGGCTTGGGCGAGATGACATCGGTAATGCACTGTACGAACGGGTTCTTAGTCTTCTTCACCATTTCCATCATCTGCGGTGGTAGGCGGTCAGTCGCTCTTTGCTTTACCATGGACCAGGCTTCCTCGGACATCATGCCAGGAGGTATGGTTATGTGGCGGCGTCGACCGTTTTTGTCTGTCATGAGCTTTTCATGCTCGGGGGAGCCATCCGGGAAGTTGGTATACCAGACGAAGTTCAGGAGACGACTGCCTGGCGTGGTGTCGCCGTAGGGGCCGGCGATTGTGTAGGTTAGGTTCTGGATGCCGGGAGCATCTGTGATGATGTTAACGAAGGGTTGTCATCTGGTTAGTATGGTGGTGTAGGAATGTGAGGCTTACGATAGAAGCAGAACCGTTCCCGAAAGACATCCAATGCCTCCTGCGAAGCCTCACTCTCTGGCACCGTACCGCGAATCACGCAGTACCCTGCATACTTTCTCTCAACATGCGGCTCAAACTTCGCTCGTAAGCTCGACGAAGGGCCATCGGCCGCCACCACCAGATCCGCTTCCACCTCATCCTGGACTTCTTGGCCACTTTCGTCCTTTTTCGTAAACATCACCCTCACTCCCTTCCCATCCTCAACGACATCAGTAACGGTACACCCATATCTATATCCCACCTCCCCATCACCCTCCTTCGCTTCCGGTACTTTACCACCATCCAGATACTTACTCTTCACCCCGTCATAATTCGCTCGCAGCAGGTAGTAAGCGAGATCCCAGGATGTCATGTTCTGCCGCTGGACATT
The DNA here is from genome assembly GCA_022814695.1 of Neocatenulostroma microsporum. NCBI lineage: Eukaryota > Fungi > Ascomycota > Dothideomycetes > Mycosphaerellales > Teratosphaeriaceae > Neocatenulostroma > Neocatenulostroma microsporum. The sequence goes on along the minus strand of JAKLLW010000925.1, from coordinate 1,199 downwards.
CTCATATACGACTTCGCCCTTTTGGTTGAGGTAAAGTCGTTTGAAGCTAGGCACAGCGACGGGTTTACCGGTGCGATCATATCTGGAGAAGAAGTCTAGGGTATCGCCACCAGCAACTATCCCTGCGCCCTGATTGTCAAGCAGGAAGGTGGGCGTACGTTCGAGAATGGTGCTATTGTAGCCGTGAGATTTGAGAGCCACGCCTGCGAAGAGTCCGCCTGGGAGGGAGCGTTACTTTGTCGGTCATATTCAGTGAATCGTGTTGGCACTTACCGAGCGAACCTCCGACCTTTGGGATCTGTCAGTATGTATAGTATACTAGTCGATACCCCGGTATTATGACTTGTTTCTACGTACAATGACAACGTTCGGCTTCTTGCCATGTCTTGGAGTTCCATTGACGCCGCTCGTTTTTGATTGCCTATCGGCGTGGGCGCCATCCGTAGCCATCTTGTCCTGCTGCATTCAGCGATGTGATCGATGTCATCCAGTGTCAGATTGATGCCTGGTGTTACACTACTGATGTATTATCGTTGCAGCTCTTGTTAGTGGTGCTACGACCATCGTCAGTATTGACGTCGACCCCGCCAAGTTATTTCCGGACGGACGGCAAGCTCGTCAAACAGCCACTGCATGGCAAGCCTGCACTACAATTGTGGTATCGCCTCGATGACTGTCCGCCCAGAGGCTGAGGCGACAAGATGATATTCATGTTCCAGGTATCGTACACTAATCCAGTCCAACCCACTCCTCCTCATCAGCCATGCTTTCATCTTCGTCTTCCGCTCCAGCTTCAGTGCCGTGTGATCCATTCGTCAGCGCCAAATGCTTGCTTGCAGTCCCATCATCCATCCGCGGCTGCCCAAGTAGATACTCAATCGTATGCGAGTTCTGATCCGCAACCTTCATAATCTCCCCTTGTATCCTCGCGACAGCCCTCTGCACCATCCTTACCACCTCCGCGTACTCTCCTTGCCTCTCCTTTAGAATCCTTCCGTGTTGTCTGAGCAAGCTCTCCAACCACAAAAGGTTTAGCTCAAGATGTGGCGAGCTATCTGCCTCCTTCGCAACATGCCGTAACAGCCTCTCCAGGTAGACCTGCGGTAGATCGCGGACCACAAGTCCAATATCGGTCGTCGGTACCGATCGATAGACTCGGGTAACCAGTTTGGGGTTGTTGAGTCGGAAGGCCATGACGA
>JAKLLW010000924.1:0-21435 GCA_022814695.1 Neocatenulostroma microsporum | reverse complement strand
GTACATGAGCCATCGTGGAGGGCGGCATTGCAGCCATATATACCACCCCAGCATCGCGATATCGCACATGATGCTCAATCCCCAGACACATTCTTTCTGGATCTGCCTACCATCCTAGTCGTCTGCGATAAGGCAATGAGCTGCCCCAGGCGAAAACACACGAAGCCCAAACCAATGCAGGGAAAGTTCGGGGCGGCGCGTTGATAAGACGGAGATGTACCAACCATATTAGTCAATTGCAGAGCGAATGCTTTTGCATGGTACACGTGAGCAATGCAAGGCGTGTCCAGCCTTGCGAACATGCAGCAGTCGATGTTGTTCGAGAAGCAGAAGTTTGCCAAAGGCAAACGCCGTGAAGACCCCTTCGATAAGAACTGGAACTCACTTCGAAAGACACTGTCACGTGCAACGGCCCTCGCCGGAACGTGTCTCCGGGGCAATTTAGGCTGAATCACTGCCTGTACATCGTCAGAAGCTCGTAAGGATGGGAATTTTGCTCCAGCTGTTCAACAAAATGTAGCTCCGCTAATTACCACTGGCTGTTGGGGCCAGTCGACATACAACGCAGCAGCAGTGATTCAATCCTGCCATTCAATCCTCACCAACAGCCAGCCATTCGCCGTCAATATGGGTCAAGAAGTAAGTTCTTCTGATCGAAACATCCCCCTCCAACCCCCACCATCGCATTGGTTGACGGCGAGAATGGTATACTAACTACCGCCCAGAACCTCTCCTTCGTTCTCGACAAGCCCAATAGCGTCAAGTTCGAAGACCGTCCCAAGCCAAGCCTAGCCTCGCCCTATGACGTCCTCGTCAACGTCAAATTCACCGGCATCTGCGGCTCAGACGTCCACTACTGGCAACATGGGGCTATCGGCTCCTTCGTCGTCAAAGAGCCAATGGTGCTCGGCCATGAATCCAGCGGTATCATCTCAGCGGTGGGCGATAAGGTTACCAGTGTAAAGGTTGGGGACAGAGTAGCCATGGAGCCAGGTATTCCGTGCAGGAGATGCGTGAGGTGTAAGGAGGGCAAGTACAATCTGTGTGTGGATATGCGGTTCGCGGCTACGCCTCCGATTGATGGGACTCTGGCGAAGTATTACTCGCTGCCGGAGGACTTTTGCTACAAGCTGCCGGAGTCGGTTTCGTTGGAAGAGGGTGCACTTATGGAGCCGCTTGCGGTTGGTGTCCATATCACGAGGCAAGCGGACGTCAAGCCCGGGCAGAGCGTTGTAGTCTTTGGCTCCGGACCAGTAGGCTTGCTGTGCTGTGCGGTATCGAAGGCATACGGAGCGAACAAGATCGTCGCGGTGGACATCAACGAGGAGCGCTTGAAGTTCGCAAAAGACTACGCCGCAACCCACATCGTCGTCTCGCAGAAGGAACCTTCCCAGGACTCAGCGAACCGCATCATCAAAGACTGCGACCTGGGTCTCGGCGCAGACGTCTGCATAGACGCATCAGGCGCGGAGCCTTGCATTCAAGCCGGAATCCACGTCCTTCGAACAGGAGGGACGTACGTTCAGGGGGGCATGGGAAAATCAGACATCACCTTCCCCATCGGCGCAATGGGCGCGAAGGAACTGAACGTCAAGGGCAGCTTCCGGTATAATAGCGGCGACTACTCGACAGCCGTCGGCCTGGTGACGAGCGGCAGAGTCAGCGTGAAGGAACTCATAAGTAACAAGGTCAAGTTCACCGACGCCGAGACGGCGTTCAACGACGTGAAAGCAGCGAAGGGTATCAAGGTATTGATTGAAGGGCCAGAAGATAGCTGAGCCAGCCAATACGCATGCATTTGCAACGATTTGCTGAGCCACCATATAGATAGATGATGAACAGCCGTTGCCCAAGGCGGAAGTATACGGCATGCCAACGAGTAACCCAAGTTCATGCGCATGCTACCCCCGGGTTCAGTTTTGGAGGGTTTATCCAGGTGATCTGCTATCGCTTCGATTACTCCGCCTGGTGGTTGTCGTTATCAGGCTTCGAACGGTTGGTGTACCGCAATCCATCAACCAATCGACTTCGATTGGTCAAGAACACAACGTGGCCCGCTTGGGGCTGAAGGAGCAGGTTGAGTGTCTCAGGGCTTGCGAGAGCAACGTTAAAGTATACGATGTCCTACCGAACGAATGCTCTCCGGTCCATCTTGCATAGTCCGGCAGGCAGAGTGTATTTCAAGCTTGCGTGTGCGGCGTGTAATGGATCGGTTTCAGCAGGCGGATTCTAGAGCGCTGACTGTCTGGTGTTGGCATCGACATGAGTATGCCTGCATAAGCTGTGTGAGCTCTCGTCTAATGCACACAGCCTTTTCTCTGATCGTATTTTCTGAAGCCTGGAGCTGTGAAATGCAAGGTAACCTGGCCTGACCTGACTCATGAAACCCGCCATAGATAGCTCCTGTCAGCGAGCGTAGGGCGTAAGCCCTAAGAGCCCCATAACGACGAAGATCTATCAGCTGAAAGTATTATAAGATCGGCCAAGAGCTAAGATGCCTCAGCTACAAGTATTGTGCGACCAATACTTCCTTGACTACTATCAACACGAACGAAAGAGGCGACATACCCATCATTTCCTGTCAGAATGGCGTCCATCCTCAACATTTCCCTCATACTGAGCTTGCTACTGATCTACAGGCTTTACACCAACTGGAAGCAAGTCTCTCACGCTCCCGGACCACTGCTAGCAGGACTCTCCGACCTCTGGCGCGCATGGTACCAGTACAACGGCAAGCTGCGAAACAAGCTCGTCAAACTTCATCAGCAACATGGACCCATCGTACGCTACGGCGTTCGCAGCATCAGCGTCAGCGACCCTAGCATTATCGACATAGTCTACGGCAGCCGGGCAGGCTTCACCACAGCAGACTCGTACAAAGTGCTAGTTGGCATCTCCAATGACCAGGAGGTGGCCAGTCTCGTCAGTACGGCTGATGAAACCCGTCATGGACAGCTTCGGAGGTCGATTGCTGGTGCTTTTACAACGCAGGGTGTTCTCGACTACGAAGGTTATGTGCATGAGACCATTCGGGAGCTGCTAGGCCACCTTTCTGGGCGCTCTGTTATCGACCTATCCGGTACGATCCTGCATTACACGATGGACGCAGCTGGTCGCTTTTCCTTTCGCGCTCCTCTCGGGTGCCTCGAAGCTAGTGGGGACGTCGGAGGGTCCATCCAGACGATTCGCGATCGGTTCAATCACTGGGGTTGGTGGTCGTCACTCCCAGGACTCGAACGGCTAGTATATCGCAACCCGTTCGCTATGCGGAGTAAGCGGGCGCCTTCCAGCATGGCCGCAACGGCAGTCTCTAAGCTCAAGGCTCGGGCAGAGAAGCCTCAGGATCCGTCACAACCACCAGACTTGCTGTCCAAGTTTCTCGAGGCAAGCAAAGTGCACCCGGACATCCTTGACACCCCTGGAATCGTAGGCATGCTAATGTCAACCATCTCTGGCGCTGGAGACACTACCGCATCGGCAGTGACGGCAACGATCTTCCAGCTGCTCAAGCATCCCGAAGCTCTGGCGAAACTGGAGACAGAGCTCAGCAATGCGCAGCTGGACCTGCCTGTGCCCGCATACAGCCAAACCCGCAACCTCCCCTACCTCAACGCCGTCATCAAAGAAGGCATGCGGCTGTTCCCTTCCGCTACCTGGCCGATCGAGCGACGCATACCAGCCGGAGGCGCTACGATCGCAGGGACCTTCTTCCCAGAGGGTACCTCAATCGGCGCCTTCCCAGCCGCCATGCATCTCAACACCGCCGTGTTTGGCGAAGACGCACCCGCTTATCGCCCAGACCGATGGCTGACTCCGGATGCCGACAAGTTGCGAGCCATGGAGGCTGCGCACATGGGTTTCAGTCGAGGGAGAAGGGTGTGTCTCGGGCAACACATTGCGGTAATGCAGATGAAGAATTTGATTCCCGCGCTTCTCATGAGCTTCAAGGTTTGTTTTCCGTGCCTAGATGGACAATGAATAACTGCTGACTGATTGTAGATGGTGTTGGACGATCCGAACGCGGAGCTGGATGCCGACTTCTCGCCTGCGGTTGCTTGTCTTGGGCCGCTGATGCTGAGTATAGAGGGCAAGAGCGAGACCTGAACAATCGGAGAGACGGAGCCTCGGTACAATGAGTTCGTTGTTCGTTGTCTAAGGGTGCACGAAACTCTTGTAGAGGATGCGTTACCAGCCGGACAAGAGGGCTTCCGCTCCTGCCATCTTTACGCCAGAACGCCACGCTTGATGTCATTTCCTCCCAAAACAGGTCTCATGTCAACACTCTACTCTCACCGTTACCCAGATCAACCCACCGAGTATCTTCAAAGCTATCTAGTATGCTTCCAAGCTCTCCGTTCATCGATCCATTCTTGCCCTTGTCCGCAAGCTTCCGCTCCTGCTCTAACGCATCCTTGAGGGAGATCTCATCCCGCTGCAAGAACCAAGCTACGAGCCCACCTCCCTTCTTGATCTCATCGTGAGTTCCTATCCAGTACTTCGCGTTCAGTATCCGCTGGGCTTTCAGACCATTGTGGGCACCGAGATTGGACTGCAAAGCTGTGCGACCGCTCGCGGTACCGACGCGCACGTTGTGCAGGCCGTGAAGAAACGCCAGGGTACGGATAGGAGGTGATGCTTGCGGTATCAGAGCAAGGTCGCCGCTCTCGATGCCATGCGGCGTATAGACGATGGCTTCGGCTGCTTCTTCGTCTTCATTAGGTTCGATGACCTGGTGGCGCTTGCGCTTTCCGTTGACCGGCTGTTTGGGTTGAGATTGCTTCTTCTCGGCATTCCCATGCTTGTTGTTGAAAGCTACCATAAGTGCCGAGTGGTAATTTAGCACATCGTCGCGCTGGAGGAGCCTGCTGATACCTATCCACTCCGGCAAAGGTGGCATGCTGGTGCTTCGCCAGTCGGTGTCTCCCTCGTTTCCGAATGTATCGACTGTAATAATGGTTCGGAAGTGCTTCCAGCCGTCGATCAGCTTCGCGGCCTCTTTGATCGCGATGACAGGCACATCTGGGTGTATCTCGAGTAGGGTCTCCTTGTGGCAATGGTCCTATAAGCGGCGAACGCAAGTCTTAGCTCATGTCGTGCGATACAGTCGATATATCTTCTACGTACCGTGAACTCATGGCTTACAGCGACCACATCGATGAACGAGTCCAGCTGCCCGCCGTTCTCCTCATCCACTGCACCGTTGCTCTTCCTGCCATGTCCTAGTCGCAGCCCGACCGCAAGTATCTCAATCTCTCGTGCTAGCTCCTCCAACTCGGCAATGCTCCCTACTGCACTTTCTGTCGCATGAAACTGTTGGCTGAACCAGGAGGCCACATCGCTTTGCCCTCCACTAAGCCATGGATCGACCAAGATGTTGTAGTAGAAGCGTCCGCCATTTCTCACTGCGCTCTCGGGTCTAGGTACTTGTAGGAACCATGAGGTATCCGCGTTTAGGTGGTGGAGTAAGGGTCGTCGAGTCGCTAGGGCGGTTTGAACTGCGGCGCGAAGTTCGAGGTGTAGCTGAGCTGATGGCTCGTCGAGTGCCATCGTTCAGGCGTATGTAGTGAGAACGCCATTGCGGAAGAACCGCTGTACGAGGAACGTGGTTGGAAAGGCAAGAGTGGCGATCAGATCACGACGGGAGGCGTTCCTTCCGGCAATCGTGGCTGTGCATCGTCAGCAGGCTGAACGAGCGACGATGCCATCGTTCACTCAGCATCATCACGGGCATTTTCTCCAGCAAGTATCACATCGATGGGTTGCCTCTGCTTCCCTACCAACAAACGCCGCAAACATCAGCGACCTTATTTCCACTGGCCAAACTTCACCTACACCCGCTCACAGCACTCTATCCATCTCGCCAAAGTAAACAGCGCCTTCAGCCTGACAGACAGACCGAAGCCCAGGTTCATCAACCAGCGCAGACACAGTTTGCACAACGGAACGGAGGTTTCCAGTATACGGAAGCCCCGGCGAGTCTATTGTTACAGCGACGAGACTACGAAAACCGCTCCTGCCGACCTGGCAATTCAGTCATGAGCGATCAATACGCTCCGCCTCCTGGCCCGCCACCAAGCTACCATGGCGGACAGTCTTCGAACCAGAGTATTGACGGTCGACATCACGGACTAACCGCCCACAATCCCTTCCGCAGCAATAACGGATCTCAGCCTAACTCAGACGCTCCGCCTGCCTACGAACCGCCGCCAGGACCACCGCCAAGCTGGCAGGATGACAAGAAGCAACCACCACGAGAGGAGGGATATGCTCCACCTCCTGGCCCGCCGCCTTCGCATCAAGCAAGCAATGAACCGGAACCGCCTCCCTATGACCCCTGGATGGCAGTACCAGACAATGCTCTCTTACCTCCACCACCATCCTTCAGAGAGGAGACGAGCCCCACGGCCAACGCTTCCTATGACGATGCCGCAAGGGGTCACGCATGGTGTAGACAAAACCCACTCTGGCGGCCACAACGCCATAGTCAGCAGACTTTGCAGCGCATCAGTAACGGCGACGTCCGTCTGACAATGCCGCCTGGTACGAAGAATGTCCAGATATCCCAGCAAGTCATGTGTCGTACGCACATCAAGACATCCCCGAAGTGTACAGATACCATCTTCCTATCAGATTTGCCACTCTACACCGCTTCCACCCCCCACGGCGCAACGACAACGATCTACTACGAGCTTACCGTCCTGTCCATGGGTCATGACACCCGTCACGGCGACACAGAAGCCGGCATAGCCCTAGGCTTCCTCGCTCCACCCTACCCGTCATGGCGTCTGCCGGGCTGGCATCGGGCATCCCTAGGTGTCCACGGGGACGACGGCCGTCGCTACGTCGACGACAGCTATGGCGGGAAAGACTTCACGCAATCGTTCCGGAAGAACGATGTCGTCGGTATCGGTATGACGTTCTCGCCGCCCACGTACCAAGGCGGCAAGAACAGGGTGCAAGTGTTCTTCACGCGGAATGGGAAGACAGATGGTGGGTGGGATTTACATGAGGAAAAGGATAGGGATCAAGAGGAAGGAGATGTGAGCGGTCTGGAAGGGCATCATGACTTGTTGGCTGCTGTGGGATGTTTTGGGGGTGTGGAGTTTGAGGTCAGGTTCAGGAGGGAGGAGTGGATGTTTAGGCCTTGATGAGAGCGACAATGATTACGATTGGACGTGCCATGAAAAGCTAAGGCTTATATGCCACGAAGAAATGAGACTTACCGTGCACCTACCAAGACATGCGAAAGTCCTAAGCCAGCGACATGAGCCTCGACTTTCGATTCTTGCGCTTACATTCGGTGTCGTAGAAATCAGCCGAGCGCTCATGCAGTGAAGTACTCGGATTCGCTGGTCTTGCCTGCCTCATGTCATGTGCCCGAGCTGGTGAAAGAGACTTACGTCATGTGCTCCACTAGAGTGAATAAGCATCTATCTCAGTCGCTCTCATTGCTTTCGCCGCCTCTTCTGCTCCTAGAACCAACAACTCCGCCGCTCAGAAATCGAAGCGACGATGTCACGACCAGCTGCGAGCCACAACTGCAATCCTCCAATGGCTTCGACAAGAGCAACAGATGACAGCAGTGCAAGCACCTCAGCGCCACTGCCATCGGGCCAACAGGAACCATGTCGCTTGCTAGCACTCCCGGCAGAGCTCCGCAACTACATCGACGAGCTCACGTTCACTACTCACGGCGCTAAGGTCGTGAAGCTACGCTATGCCCAGCCGCCGGACCATGACCTCCTCCTGAGCTGCCGCGAGATTTACAACAAAACAAAGCTGCTACACCGAGAAGCATTTCGACAGTACTGGGAGACCACGACGTTCGTATTCGGTCGCATTCCCACTCACCCTCAATACATTCGTTATTCCAGCCTAAAATGGCCACTGAACAGGAAGGGTCTCCAGTACATCAAGCTATTGGAGCTGAAGGGCATCCGCCAGTGCCCATACTGGATCTCATACGATCATGGGATCTGGAGGGTTTTGCGAACGTCCGAGAGCGAGGGCAGGGAGGTCATCGCCATCAGAAACTCACATCAACGGGAACTCGCTGCCGTTCGTGACGCTATAGACGAGTTCAATGGCGCTGCAGTATGGCATTTCGCTTGCGTCGAACAAATAGGGGATGAAAAGGGCGAGATGATGAGAGCATTTGCGCGTGAGAAAGCCTTGACTTTTAGCGAGTTAAAGGCAGTGATGAAGCGTTATTTTCCCATAGTCATAACCCTCGATTCAGATGACGAGGACGACGAGAGTGATGACGGGTGACAGGGTTGCATACCACGAGAGTTGGTCAAGGGAAGAAGTCGAATGGGTACGAAAGTGGGATCCTTGACCGGGACACTCGAGGCAGAGAGGCTAGTACGCTCGAGAGTTTGAAGTGTACAGCACTGACGTATGAGAATTCTTATTTCGATTTGTGTAGAATGAACATTTGGCACAATGACATATGAACTGCGACTGCAGCTGTGCCACGGCCGCTTTGACTTTCCGCGATTGTTGAGTAATGATTGGACCGTCCGCGGCCGAGTCAGCTGTTGAAGATGGAGATCGAGTCCAGTCAATAGGTGGCTGGCATGTCGTACCTTCCCTTCTGGGACTGCACTGCCGGAGCGCCATGAGTTACAAAACCCACCTCTCCCAGCCCGCTACTCACTCACGACAGCCTGCACCTCAACCTCATACAACAGCCTGTTCGTCGCTAGGCCCGGGACAACCAACACCGTATCTGGTGGCCTATGCCCTTCACCCTCTCGATCCAAGAACTCCGTCCACAGCGCACCCCAACCTCGATCAAGAACTTCCCTACCATCTAACTCCGGGTCGCCAGTCTGCTGCACGATATAGTGTCGGACATGAATGATGTCTCTCGGGACAGCACCGGCAGCATTCAGGCAGTTCATGACGTTGACGTAGGCGATCTTGACCTGTCCGAGAAAGGTTGAAGGGACGGAGTAGTCATTGGCATCTTGACCGATGTGGCCGGCGATGGTTATGAGCTTGCTTGTGGGATGGATGGGAGTGATGGCGACTTGGTGGTACGTTGGTGGTGGCGTTGGGACTGTGGATGGGTTGAAGGTTTGGGGCTTGCTTCCTTCGTTTGAGCTGGCCATGGTGGAGATATCTCGACGCGATGTCCCAAGCTGGAGATGTCACCGTGCTATTCGTTCACTGCACCCTACTTTGACCGCGTGAGTCTTGATATCGACGCCTGAAGAGTCATCACATTGAGCCCAGCCTCTCGGCATCGCTCAGTAATACCACGGCCCGAAAGACAAGAAGCCGAAGCCAAGGCTCCCGTCGCTCCGATAAGACGCCTTGAAGGTTTCCTGCCCCGCAATGGGGCTAAATTGGGCAAGAACTTCCCCAAGGTTCAGGGGGCCGAATTGGAAGAACGCAGATCTCGTGTTTCGAATATCGCTGGCGGTATCAAACTCGAACATCGCGATAGGACGTCGCATCACTCGCGCGCGGGGGGGGTGGTCCTTCAATCGTTCTTCATGAGACTGATGACGGCGGTGGCGCTGTGGAGATTGAGATCTGAGATGTGAGGAACTGTTTCGAGATGACTTGCTTGCGAACACCGCGCGCGTCGCGTGGGAATTCGTGTCGCCAGAAGGTTTCGAGATACCACCGCGGTACGGCGCTGCGACTTTGAAGAAAAGAAACGTGACCGGCGATGACATAGGAAGGGGGTATGGCAGGGCCGCAGGGGTGGAAGGTCGATGCTTACAGCACGCAATTGGCGGCGCTGTGACGTCGTCTTCGTTCCGCGCTCGAGTCTAGATTTGATTGCCCAAAAGTATATTTTGATGAACAAAAATCTGTCTACCGTCCTGTTGTTCCGTGTTTGTTGTATGCCTGACTGGCGAAACGGTCAGCAAGCACGAACACCGCAATCTTCTTGACTCCGCCGTAGCCTGTAGGTCATCCGTTCGCCGAGTCGTGATGGTCTCGCGTAAAAACCGTTGTGCTGGGCGGCTCCATCGTGGCGCTGTGCTTCCTAAAGATAGGGGTCCCGGTTCCCGCATCGCTAATTGAGTTTGCACCAGCGCCCGCATTTACAATGCATGCATACAGCTGTACTCGCGGTATCCTGACGTTTCTGTGAGCTGTTGCAGTATCAGACGAGGTCGAACAGTCGCATGAACGAGCGGGAGTTGTAGAACGCATTCTTGTTGTGCTTCGAGCTCATCACCCTCGGAAAATCGGGCAGCTTGACCGCGTTGCCGTTGCTGGATCCACACCCGCATCTTTACGGGACCAGGGTCTGAACCGTATACGCTTGGACCAGGAGTCGAGCAGACCTCCTGCCGTCATTTTGTCTTCGCCCACCACCCTACAGTCCATACTCACTGTTGCCAGCAAGGACGACCCTAAGAAGCACGAATTGCGACCGACTGAGGACCGAGGAGGAAGATTGTTGATGGTGTTGCTACAACAAACATTGTCAAGGCTGTCCGAGGGATAGCTCTCGTTGCAAGCGCAAAAGCACAGCAGCAGCAGCATTGACGGACGCCCATTCTCACTCCCTCACTTGCGCCACTTACGCCTGCGACACCATACTACGGCAAGCTGGCATGCAGCGCTGAGAATAATACGCCGCGACCCTCACTGAGCCTCTCCGCCGTCATGCCCAATGAAGAGACGTCGGCGGCGGTAGCGAGCATCCTCTCCAACCTCGCCAAGTCCCACATACCCGCCGACGAACACTCGTTTCCCGCGCACGTGATCGCCAATGGTACGAAGACTGGACTGCAGAAGATTGGGTTGCCTGGGGATGAGACGGTGGAGAAGCGGACACTGGAGCGCGAGCTGACGGCGCTGGCGTCGCGGATACAGTTCTTGGAGGCAAAGGCGGCGAGTGGGACGAGTTCGTTACCCATCACACCCAATGAGCCGCTTGCTACTGCCTTCTCAACGGAGTCGTCACCAACATCACCCAGGACAGCGAAGAATGCCGGAGGTGATGCGCCAAGACAGCGCTCAGCAAGCTGGGTTAATAGCGTCCTCGCTAAGGGCGATGGGGCTGAAGACAAACCTCGCCAGCTGACTGAAGAGCAATTTGCGTGGTTGAGAGAGCACATTGACCAGCAAGCCTCCCAAATCCACAGCCAGAAGGACTTCATCGATAGCATAACCGCGCAATTGGACCACCAGCGCAACGCCACCAAGACTGCCCTGGACACTCTCGGGAACTCCGCTTCCATCGAGCAGCTTAAGCGGGAAATCGAAAAGAATGCGCAGATCAACGCTACATACCAGAAAGTGCTCCGGGAGATCGGGACCATCATCACGGCTGTGGCACATGGCGATCTGAGCAAGAAGGTTCTGATACACGTCACGGAGAAAGACCCAGAGATTGCGCGCTTCAAGCATACAATCAACAAGATGGTGGACCAATTGCAGGAGTTTGCTGGCCAAGTCACGCATTTGGCCAAGGAGGTAGGCACGGAAGGGCAGCTGGGTGGACAAGCGCTGGTGCCGGGAGTGGATGGGATTTGGGCGGAGCTTACACAGAACGGTACGTATTCTCTACATTTGTACGGGGGCGACAGTCTAAGCGGAGAGCGAAAGTGTGGTGTGGTATGTTGAGCTAACGTGCGTGGTAGTAAACCACATGGCATCGAATCTCACCGACCAAGTCCGCGAGATCGCCGTCGTAACCACCGCTGTCGCGCAAGGTGATCTGACCCGCAAGATCCAACGACCGGCCAAAGGCGAGATCTTACAATTGCAACAAACGATCAATACCATGGTTGACCAACTCCGGACATTTGCGACGGAGGTCACACGTGTATCCCGCGATGTAGGCACCGAGGGTGTCCTTGGAGGCCAAGCGCAGATCGAAGGGGTAAAGGGCATGTGGAGCGATCTTACCGTCAATGTCAATGCCATGGCCAACAATCTTACGGCGCAAGTACGGGATATTGCTGAGGTGACCACGTCTGTCGCGAGAGGTGATTTGACGCAGAAGGTGAAGGCGGAGTGTAAGGGAGAGATTTTGGAGCTGAAGACTACGATCAATGCTATGGTTGACCAGTTACGGCAATTTGCGCATGAGGTCACGAAGATAGCGAGAGAAGTCGGGACGGAGGGCAGGCTTGGTGGTCAAGCCACAGTACACGGGGTGGAGGGTACGTGGAAGGACCTGACGGAGAACGTGAATGGCATGGCGAACAATTTGACTACGCAGGTGCGTGAGATTGCTGAAGTGACTACCGCGGTCGCGAAGGGCGATCTCAGCAAGAAGGTGGAGGCCGAAGTCAAAGGCGAGATCTTGGCCTTGAAGATCACCATCAACGACATGGTAGACCGACTGTCAACTTTCGCCTTCGAAGTCAGCAAAGTCGCGCGAGAAGTCGGGACAGAAGGAACGCTAGGCGGACAAGCCGAAGTCAAGAACGTCGAAGGCAAATGGAAAGATCTCACCGACAACGTGAACACCATGGCCGGCAACTTGACCAATCAAGTCCGAAGTATATCCGACGTCACGCAAGCGATTGCTAGAGGAGATATGACGCAACGCATCAAGGTCCATGCCCAAGGAGAGATACAGACGCTAAAGGATACCATCAACGACATGGTCACCCGTCTAGACGCTTGGTCTTTGGCTGTCAAGAGAGTAGCGCGCGACGTGGGAGTCGACGGCAAGATGGGCGGGCAGGCGGAAGTTGAAGGCATCACGGGCCGTTGGAAGGAGATCACGACGGACGTTAACATCATGGCGCAGAACCTGACTTCTCAAGTCCGGGCTTTCGGGGACATAAGCAACGCTGCTATGGCCGGGAACTTCAGCAAGATGATCACGGTCGAGGCAAGTGGGGAGATGAATGAGCTCAAGAACAAGATAAACAAGATGGTTTCCAGCTTGAGGGAGAGCATCCAGAGGAATAACCAAGCAAGAGAAGCGGCCGAGCTGGCGAACAAGACAAAGAGTGAGTTCTTGGCGAACATGAGTCATGAGATTCGGACGCCGATGAATGGCATTATTGGGATGACGCAGTTGACGTTGGATACCGAATTGGAGCAGAATCAACGCGATATGCTCAATATCGTCTTCTCGTTGGCGAACAGCTTACTAACGATCATCGACGACATCCTGGATATCTCGAAGATTGAAGCGAACAGGATGATCCTGGAAGAAGAACCTTTCAGTCTGAGAGGACTGGTCTTCAACAGTCTGAAGAGTTTGGCGGTCAGGGCGAACGAAAAGGACATTAGTCTTGTCTACGACGTCGACTCTTCTGTGCCCGACTACGTTGTCGGCGATTCGTTCCGATTACGGCAGATTATTCTGAATTTGGCCGGAAACGCTATCAAGTTCACCGAGCATGGAGAGGTGAGAGTGAAGATCATGAGAGACGAGAGCGCGCAGAAGACCAGGGAAGGAGAGGTGGTGGTCAAGTTCGCGGTAAGCGATACGGGTATTGGGATACATGCGAATAAGTTGGATTTGATCTTCGATACTTTCCAGCAAGCCGATGGGTCTACGACGAGGAAATTCGGCGGGACAGGGCTGGGGTTGTCGATCTCGAGGCGGTTGGTTACGTTGATGAAGGGGAAGATGTGGGTGGAATCCAATTACGGGCAGGGCAGTACGTTCTTCTTTACCACCATTTCGAGGGTGGGGAACTCGGATGTGGCGAGGATTATGCCGCAGTTGAACCAATACAGGAAACACAAGGTTCTGTTTATTGATCACGGACGGACGGGGTGCGCGGAGCAGATCGCGAGTAATATCCGGTCATTGGATCTGGTGCCTTGTGTTATTGGGAGTAGTGGCAGGATAACACCGAGTGAACTGCGGCAAACGGACGAGGCGTACGATTGTGTGATTGTGGATCAGACCGAAACGGCGCAGAAGCTGAGGAGTATGGAGCGGTTCAAGTATATCCCTATCGTCATGCTTGCGCCGGCGATCAGTGTGAGCTTTAAGACGGCGCTGGAGAATGGAATTTCGTCGTACATGACTACGCCATGTCTGCCGATCGATCTGGGCAATGCGCTTATACCGGCTTTGGAGGGGAGAGCGGCACCGATAAGTGCGGACCACTCGAGGACGTTTGATATTCTGTTGGCGGAGGATAATGCGGTGAATCAGAAGTTGGCGGTGAAGATTTTGACGAAGCATAATCATAAGGTTACGGTGGCGAATAATGGGCAGGAGGCTTTTGACGCCATCAAGAAGAAACGCTTCGATGTGGTACTCATGGACGTCCAGATGCCCGTCATGGGTGGGTTTGAGGCAACAGCTAAGATCAGGGAGTATGAGCAAGGACATGAACTCGCTAGATCGCCTATCATAGCGCTGACAGCGCACGCGATGATGGGGGATAGGGAGAAGTGCATTCAGGCGCAGATGGACGAGTATCTCTCCAAACCGTTAAAGCCGAATGCGCTTATTCAGACGATATTGAAGTGTGCGACGCTGGGGGGTGCGCTTTTGGAGAGGAGGAATGACAAGAGGGCTGCGATTGAGCAGGAAGATGTGGAGAGGATGGAGGGTGGGAGTGGGAGTGGAAATGGGAGGCTGGGGACGCCGAAACGGCCGGAGTTGAGTGGGAGGGGGTATACGGAGGGTGGGCCGAGTGGGATGGAGAGTCCGGCGATTATTACGGCGGAGATGGAGGATCCGCTGCAGAGGGTATGTTCTCAGAGTTGTCTTCCGTTGTGAGTGGGTGAACGGATGCTAATGATGATGCAGGAGGTCCTCTTGAGATCACATAGCAGCTAACATCGGCTGCCGCTGCCACAAGCATTATTGGGTGGACTTTTGGTCGCGGTCCTGTATCTTGGGACGAGCGCGTTGGGCGTCATGGCGTTACTGCTGGTCGGAAGCACCAGCGACGAGACGCACTTCTTGGTGTCATCATGATAACGCCGATACTCTGCGCTTTTTTGACTTTCTTGGGTGTCTTTTGGACTGAATCTTGGGCAGCATATGGCATTAGGGTATGGTCGCGAAGCATTGCTCGGCGCTGGGTAGTCGAGCTTATGATACCTATGTTGTTGAATGCATATTGATTGCTTGTGCATGGCTGCGCTTCTTTCTCAGCTTTGGTACGAGGTATTGACACGACTGAATACTGGTACGACCTGTTGGTATCTATGTATAGGAGTAGTTGTCCGAGTCAGCTCCGAGTTGGTACTGCTATACATGCACTGCTGCCGTCGTAGGCTGCACGCCTTATGCATCTTCTGGGAGTCGAGGTCTTGTGAGAGACACACCTTCCTTCGACGGTTCCTCCCGTGCTTAAGCTAGGCTAGCTCAAGCCAGTCAGCCCTCCGGCCGGAATGTTCAGTAATCAGGCTTTGAGCTGCGGTGAGGAGCAATACCTACAGAGCACTCGGCCCAGCAGGATGCTCATTACAAAGCACTCATGGATGGACAGGGGCAGCTGTCTTGCTGACATGCACGTGGATCTTGCTCGCTTAACGCCATGCTTTAACGTCACCTCAGGAAGGAGCTCTATATACCTCATGTGAGCCGCGGCACGACACTTCAGCTCGAGCCATTGGCACATCACAGCTGTTGAGACATCCGGAGAACTATCTACTGCCCTTCCAAAATGCAACCCTCGGCGACCCAGCCCGCAGTGCGCAAGCGGAAGCGCACCAGAACCAGCGCAGCTTCATCGGAAGACGACGATGAGAGCAGGAAGCGTGGAAGGCCTCGTGTCGAGAAGCAAGATGAATCTGCCGCAGACCGTCGGCGTACCCAGATACGTATGGCGCAGCGAGCTTATCGTCAACGCAAGGAAAGCACTCTTGAGACCCTGCGAGGACGAGTCGCGGAGCTCACCAACGCTATGGAGCTGATGAACCAGACCTTCATGGGCTTAAGAGAGCGCATGTCAACATCTGCCAGTGATGATCAGCTTTCGGATCTGCGGGCGGTGTCGCGGCAGTACGACAATCTCATGAAAGCGGTCCGTAGTTCCGACGAGGACCTCTCTCCCGCAGAGGAGGTCACGCGCCGACTATCAGACAGTCCCGTGGGCGTCACTGGAGACCCTGTTCGAACAGAGCCAAAGAACGTTGGCTCCTGGCTGGATCAGGCCGTGGTCAAGTCCCTGCCTAACAAGCGACTCTCGCCTGGTGAAATCGGCATAGGGTATACCCTCTGTAACGAGCCAGCCTACTTCGACATCGATCCGGTAGCTCAAGCAGTTGCAGCTGCACAAACCGCATCGCAGCAGACTGTGTACGACGTCCTGACCAGCTCGCTGCCGGATTACATCCGTATTCCTCGCGAGCATTCCAACATCACGACATACAGCTTCCAGGAGACGTCTTTTGCACGTCGACTGCACAGAGCTTGTCTTGAAGCTGGCTACTACCTTCTCCTTGATCCAACCAAAGGGCCACATACCTATGAGAGGGTCTTCCGGCTGTCATTGATGGGCAGAGAGCGCGCAAAGATCTTGAATAATCTGAAGAACATGCTGGCTCGCGGTCCACATGAATCGCTGGACTTTTGTGAGGCTCCACTGATTCACGTTGGCGGTGCCGGCACGCATTACCCACGACGAGACCAATTCGGCAACATGATGGCGAAGAAGAGCACTTACAATCTCGGACTGATTGGGCCTCAAACGCTTGCGTTGCTCGAGAACGCAGCCAAGAACAATCTCAGCACCGACATGACGGTCGAGATTGCCGGGTACGAGGGTGAATGGTTCGATCCGTACGACGTGGAAGGCTACTTGAACGAGCGCGGGATCTATGTCGACCCAGCATCGTCATTCGTCGAAGCAGAGATGGAAGTCAGCTCGCCGAAAGATAGTGTGACAACGGCATCTTCCACTGACCAACCCTCGACACCTCGGGATATCTCCACCATGGACACCACGGCTCCGTTCAATCCAGAGCAGGTCGCTATGCTGGCCATGGGCGAGGTAGACGCGACCAGGTTCAACGATACTGTTGATCTGAACTTCACCGGCTTCACGGGAGTCGGCTATAGTGATACGTCGACCGGAGACTGGATGAACTTCCTCGAACCGGGACAAGGTATTAGCACCATGGATGACATCAGCCAGACGACTGGTTGGGAGAGCTTTGGTGCGGCCGACTTCATGCAAGGGCCCGGCATGACGATGAGCGTGCAGTCTCCCAAGAAGAAGACGGTCATCATCGACGTTTCGAAGTTTGTCAAGAGTATGAGTTCCCATATCGCAGCTTTCAGAGACAAAATGCTGACTGGTTGACAGCCTTGACCATCTCTGGAGTCTGCCTCGGTCGCGTACCAGGCTACAAACGGCGTGACGTCGATCGGGCACTCGCACTGGCTTCGTTCGAGGTCTAAAAGCCGGTTTCTGTACGTAGAATGACGAGCTGGCCGATGGAACTAGACTTGGAAGAAGTTTGATAGCAAACAGATGTGGAACAGTACTAGAGCAAGCTCATGAAATGACATCTTCAGCCTCCTTCTCCGTCATGTGCAGTCTGTGCTTCCACTTCCGCTTGCTCTTATGTGCCGCCCGCTTCGTCCGGGACCAGGGGTAGTTAATAGGACTCTCGCCACCCGTGAAGATGCAGACATCGTACAGCGTGCCGCCGACAAACGCCCCGCATATTGTGGCTGCCCACGGACCGTAGAACCAGTAAGGGTTGGTAAACAGATCACTGTCGTAGCCGAGAGCGAGCAACGCCAGTCGCGGTCCGAAGTCGCGAGATGGATTCAACGCTGCGCCAGTCTGATAGGCGAACGTCATAGTCAGTACAGTGATGACCAAGCCGATGATGAAGCTGTTCATGCCAGCGCCGGGTGGAGCGTTCTGGTCGTCGCCTAGAGCCAAGATCACGACGATCAAGAACGCTGTGCCCAGGAACTCGTTGAAGAAGGCTGTGGCCGCGTCGATGTATGTGTACCTGGCAGACGTCACGAAGCTAGTCACAACGCCTGCAGTGTCGTTGCTAGCCAAGTATTCGTGGATGGAGGCGTAGTATACTCCGTACGCTGTAAAAGCGGCGATGAAGGCGCCTATGAACTGCGCCAGCCAGTATTCGGGCAGCTTCCGCTTAGGAAACCCACGAAAGAACCACAGCACGATGGACACGGTCGGGTTGAGATGAGCTCCTGATATACCACCGGATATGTAGATTCCGATCATAGTGGCGAAACCCCAGGCCCAGGCGGTGGTATTGGGGTTGCCCGCATCGGCCACAGTCACCGAGAGGTCAGCACAGAAGCCGATCGTCAACTGGACAAAAACTGCCAGCAGCTCGGCTAGGAACTCGCGATGAGCCGTCCGTACAACCGACCACGAGGTGTGGTGGTTATGGATCTCATCATCAAGGTGAAAGTTCTCCATCAGCGGCGCCATGTCCTGAATGAGGTCCGGCTCTTCATCTTCATTGAGGGTTGTCAAGCTCGCGGCATCATCATCGTCTATGGGCGGAGCTTGTGGGCTGGCAGTGCGGGACTCGGGAATCGTGTGAAGTCCAGTAGGCCGATGTATGGGCCTCTGGCTCTCTGGCTCTGCCTGCTGCGGACGTGTCGCTTCGGTTGGTGGCGGCGGAGCATCCGGACGCTCTTCAGCAGGCTCCTCAAGTTCCCAATATGGGCTCATGTGCTGCGGGCGCGTTGCGGATGTCGAGGCTCTCCTCCGCATCGAAGACGTCTGCGAAGCCACGCCCGAAAGCCGTGAGCTGGCTCCGACTCTGGAGGTCGTGCCATACCGTTGTAATTTGTTGAGGAAGTTGTTCTCCCTTTGCGCCCTTGAGTCCTTCAGTTGAGCTGACAGCTTGGTAGGGTTTGGTGTTGGCTGTATTTTACCTTTTTCTAAGAAGCCATGGGTATAAGGGTCAGTGGATGTCACAAAAATTCTGGAGTGCTTTCAAATGTCTGAGACGGGGTCCAGGGGTTGAAGCCCTTCAGATACGTACCGAGATCGTTCGGATCAACGTCAAGGCCCACCCTTTGGGAATGCTCACCGGGCAATTCGGCTTGAATCCTGCTGTCTATGATCTCGCTCTGCGTTGGGACCATACCAGGCCGGACCACACGAGGTAAAGGCTTCGCCAAACTCCATACTGGCTTCGTGTTTGCTGGCTGCTCGTACGATGGGTTCAAGTCGGTGTAGCCTGGATGAACATACGGCTCGTGTGCTGTGCGTAGCTGCGCCGTCTCCTCTGGACCGGCTAAGGTGAACTTTGTTTTACCAGCAGCCGTGCTGGGCCTGATACTGTTGCTCCGCCTCGTAGGCCGCCTTCTCATGTTCGACGGTGTCCGCTGTATCTCTATAGTGGGCATCTGCTGCAGATCCGAGCCCCATCTTTGCGGCGATCTCGCCTCGAAACGCTCTACTGCATGTGATGGTAGCGTACTTGCTCTTCGCGGCGAGCGCGCTGCAAAGCCCTCGGTCGCCGTGCTTGCGCCCAAAGCTTGATCATGATCCGATACGCCAGAGGGCGACACTGGTGGTACGTGGGACTCCTCTCGTTGTGCTTCGGACTAACCCCATTGTCAGCATGGCGCAATATGTTCAAGCAACAGCGTTCCTTACCCTTGCTCTTGGGCGTGTTGCATTGGGGCCCTCCATGGTGAGTTTCTCCCGTCTCCCTTTCCACCTACCGTCTGCAAGCTGTTGCAATGCCCGTTAAGTTCAGTGTCTCGTCGTGTTATTCGGGATGCAGGTGCAAAGGAGAAAATACATTGCTCTACTTACTCGCAACACCGGCGTGTTGCGGCCACTACGTCTTTTCCCATTGGATCAGTATGATACTTGACCCACATTGATATACTAATAGGCGTGGTGCGCTGCTAAAGGGGAGTATCATCGCCCTATTTTCAGGCACTGACGCGGTACTTGTGCAAGAAATTGTTATACAGCGGGTACCTGCATGGCGGAACATTTTCGACTTGCCCAGTCTGGATAGGCCGAGGGGACGGGCAGCCTTGTTGAGTGCGGTATGCGTGGCAAGGTCGACGGTTGTGCAGAATCGGTTGTGAAAAGCCGCCGAAACGAAACAACGAGGACCGGCTAGTCGGATATCGCGGGTTCCTGGCTCCACCCTATCCACCGAACACCAAACACGAAATCCTTTGTTCGCGTGCAGAGACGTTCACGGACCGTCGAGGTATCTGTGTTGAGAGGTGCGATCATTGGGAACTCGCCTGCGGCTGGCCGCCTTCGATGGCACAACGTTAACCAAGCCGGCATCGTCGTTTCGAGCTGGCAGCTGAGCGTCCTGTAGCGAGACGATCACTGGAAGCCCGTTGAGCAACCTCGTTGGCAGTCCTGGCATGAAGGCAGTGCATGTCATTAGTCGGGCGGCACGATGTCGTATCGACATCTAATCTTTGGTCGCGAGAGGTCGTGATGGAAGTGTTGCTTGAGCACGACGTGCAAGCTCGGCAAGGTGTCGTCGTTCCCGGTCCTGATGCTACTTGCGGTATGGCAGCTACGCATGTGATAGCCATGTCCCCGAGAGTATGTACCTAGTAAGCGGCAGCCTCACTTGACAACATACATACAGTACCAAGCTCTTCAAGGTTACGTACGACCATGGACAAACTAGCGGACGAAGTCATTTTCCACATCTTGACCTTCCTGGATGTGCCGGATCTCGTCCGTTTGCAAGCTGTTTCTTGCCGTTTCTTGGCTCTCGGGCGAGATAGCACCCTATGGAAGACGGAGTGCTTCACTCACTCGAAAGCTGAAGCCTTGCGAAAACGACAGCATCTCCTTTCCCTGCAAGATCCTCGTCTGGCTGAGCTACGTAATGCTGTGACCGCCTTGCCTGGATCTGACCTTACTGCTTGGGATGTATCTCAGCTGAGAGGAAGTGCCCAGCCGAGGTCTTCAGATGATGCAGAGTACGAGGCTAGGATCCAACGAGCTCGAGCTCTCGCGAACTGGGAGCCTGCGTACCCTACTGAGCAGCTGGACTACTACGAGGAATACATCCATCGGCATGCAGATATCAGTGTCGGATGGCTGGACTTGCCGAAGGCTCGGACCACCGACAAAGAAGAGCTTCGAGAAGCCACGGGCGTAGGCACACTCGTTGATGGCGACGGTAATACCGAGCACGTACTAGCGCCTCTCGATGACGGGAGCATCTGTCTCTGGGACGTATCCGACCGGTCAACTCGTGAAGCTGGTGGAAATGGCAAGCTGATCTCGCAGACACGTTCAGGCTTGCTAACAGGCCGAGGGGCGACTGAGACTACTGTAAGCCATACTATGATGACGGAGACGGGAGCCGTCGAGTGTGTCTCAATCAAGAATGCAACGAGGAAAGGGTACTTTGCTGTGCAAAGTCTGCTCCACGAGGTTGACCTCGCGACAATGCAGCTGGTCTCGACCAGCCAATATCCATGGCCGATCACGGCTCTTTCGGGAACGAACGGGGCGACACCCGTAACAGTAGGCACGAACTGGACAGTCCATCTGCATGACCCTCGCGACCCAGCATTTG